>CM053031.1:202891817-202916270 GCA_028564925.1 Lithobates sylvaticus
GTTTTTGGCCTATAGTGTTAGGCTGTTTTCTCTATTGGTGAATGGTATCTTTCATAGTAAATGTTCTTATACCAATGTTTCTCTTAGGATCGAATGCTAAGGAATGTTAAATTCACCTAGCGAAAATCAACAAGCAAACTATTATACACATATTACAAAATTATGGGTATTATGCCCCATACACATGGTTGGAAATTCCAGCGGAAAATGTCCGATCGGACCATGTTGTCGGAAAATCCGCCCGTGTGTGGGCTCCATCGGACTTTTTCCGTCGGAAAATTTGAGATGCTGCTCTCAAATTTTCCAACAACAAAATCCGATCAGACTTTTTCCGATCGTGTATAGAGAATTCCGACGGACAAAGTGCCACGCATGCTCTGATCAAATTACGAGACCAAATCTATTGGCTACTAGCCTCTACGTAGTTCCGTCGCACGCAACGAACGTCACCACGTTCAGAATGATCGGATTTTCCGACAACTTTGTCCGACCGTGTGTACGGGGGCTTATTCATTATGCTTACACGAATGTTGAGACAATCGCAAAGCAAATTTTTATTAAATAGACCCCTTAGTGTAAGGTGCCATTTCCAGAATCATTAAATTTTTTATAGTCCCACTAATTAAACCCCAACCTTTTGCTTGTGTTTCTTACCTTATACACAAGAAGATGGCTTTAGCCAGAAATGTCATGGATGAAAGCAGAAGTTTAGTGCGTTTTTTATTGAACATATTGATTGAGTTATTACGGTAATAACTTTAAGGTAAGTTTCACATTTTTACAAGCTTACTCTTTCATATTTTTGTTTCTGTATTAAATGTAGAGATGTGTATATTAGTCTCTAGGATGCAAACATTTAAAGACCAACTCCAAGAAAAACGACCATATTTTGTGTCTGTGGCCCAGCCAGCAGGGCTGCCGCCGCGGCCCCCGCCTCGGGCGATTGGCACCTTCACCTCTCTTCACTGTGATAGACAGGGAAAGCAGTTTACTTACCTGATCCTCCTCTCACGCAGCAGTCAAAGCTCTCCTTAAACTTTAGCAGTGGAGTGTTCCTCACCATCCTCACATCACATTGGTCTTCATGATGTCAGACTACTTGCAACTGCTGGGGAGAAGTGACTCTGGACACTGGTCTTGCAGTGTGGAGGGAGCCTGAGAAATTGGGATAGTTACATATTTACATAGTTTATAAAGAAGATACCGGTTTATCCAGTTCAACCTATGTGTGTGCATGTGTGTGTGATTTTTATTCTGTAACAATTTACATTGTTTCTCTAATAAGTCTCATATTCTGTTTCCTGATTTTTACATGGTAGGGATCAGGTATGTAAAACTGTTTTTCTTATTCCCTAAGTACTTAATTCTTGCAGTGTGGGAGCAGTCTCACTGCAAGGGAACAGTTTCTTTCCCTGGAGCTCAACTTTAACTGCTTGCTGACACGCCACAGTACTTTTACTGCTGCACAAGCGCACACGCACCCACAAGCTTAAACTGCCATTTGCTGCAGCACAAGCCAATCAGCGTGTTCCAGTCAATAATTTATGGCTGGCACCCGCTGATTGTCTGCCAGAAGAGAGCCCTGTGCTGTTTACTAACAGCATCAATGTGCCTATTTTTTACCAGCATGTTACGTAGTGAAAACAGCACACAGTACACACATTAAAGCCCCATACACACGGTCGGATTTTCCGATGGATTCTGTCCTATCGGACAATGTTGTTGGAAATTCCGACCGTGTGTAGGCACCATCGGACAGTTTCCATCGGATTGTCCGACGGACAAAGTTCTATCTCCTGCTGGATAGATTTTCCGACAACAAAGTCCGATCACACCAAATCCGATCGCGTGTAGCGTAGTCCGACGGACAAAGTGCTACGCATGCTCAGAAGAAATTCTGTGACGGAAGCGCTCGGTCAGGTAAAACTACCTTTCCTAATCGACACAGCACATTCGTCACGCTGCAATGTTAAAATGTCTTTAATGCAGCGCATTCTCTTTTTCTTTACAATGCAAGAACAATGACATGTTTTAGCTGCTCCTATTCACCCGCACTTCTCCCAAACTTAGTTCTTTATTAGTTTTCAGGATTTCTAGACTACATGTTTATTTTTACTCAGATCGTAAAAGAATCTTTGTTATATTTTTTGGATGATTTGTCATTTTTGTATTTTTTTTTGAATACATATTTTAAGGAGATTTTTTTTTTTTTTTCTTTGAGGAGGGTTGTGTGTCTCAACTTAGCAAAACAACATTATTAACATTTCTATTTGTTGCTTAAATTTACTAGGAGTTTGTTTGTTTGTTGTTGTGCCCCTTGTTAATTATACTTTATGATTAGTGAAATGTACCTGCCTACTCACAAATAAACTGTCATTGTAGAAAAGTAAAACACATAGGCAATGATTATTTCAAATCAAAAATACCTTTATTTAGGTCTCAGCAACAAACCAAAGAGGAACGCAGCGATGAAGAAACTTGGGGAATTTGCAAAGCCTTGGACCCCCACGGCAACCATCATTTTTGAAGTGTCTAAAATTGGGGGCCTGAGGAGTACCTATCTAAATAATAAGGGAGTGCTATCTGGTCCTGAAGTCCAAAACATCCGGAACTGCAGCAGATGCCATCTAGGTCCCCAGGCTCTGGTCCTACGAGAGGCTCCATCTTCTCTCAGACCAGACTGAATCCAGGTCGTCACTCTCAGGTCTTCCTTCCACGCTTCCTTGCACGCTGTGGCTGTGGTGCTGGTGGGGTGGCAGAAGGAGGAGGAGGAGGCGGAGCATGGTCACTATCGCAGACATGTGTGAGTGGGGTCATCTCCCCAGCCATACCCTTATTTAGGACCTTGAGGATGACCCCCTCACACATGCTGCGTTGCCCCACCTCCATACCCTTCATTTTAGTGGCAACCAAGGAGGCAAAGGCCTCCTCGTAGGTGGGTGTGGCATATAGGGAGGCTGAAGCATCTCTGATCAGCTGGAGCGCTGACTCTCCCACCTCCCCCATCCTTCTCGCCCTTCTGTAGGGAAGGCGGAGGGGAGGGACTTGGGAGACAGTCAGGCTCCTACGCCTACCCCCCTGTTGGCTGCCACTACCCACCTCTTGGCTGCCACTAACCCCTGCCTCCTCCTGACTGCCACATTCCACAGCCACCTCCTGGCTAAGGTCTTCCTGTGTATGAAAAAGGGACATAGTTTGAAATATTTGTTCATCAAACACACACAATTTTCATCTAGTGACTGTTGCAAAATGTTTACAAATAGAAAACCATACAATTCTCAGCCCTGCAGTTTAGATTCTTGCCCCAAATGTCTACAACACTACTGTCAGTTGATATGTCAAACACGTTAGGAACTAAGCAATTGGGGATCCTGAATTAAGTGAACATCATTCATTATTCCCAAAAATGGTTACAAAACTACTATACCTGCCACAAGCTGGGCTCCTCCACATCTTCCAGACTGGAAGGCCCAGGTTGCTCCTCGGAAGCCTCATCAGGGGTGGCGTGCATGGAAGGACGCGTGCAAGGAAGAGTCGAGAGTGACTTCCTGACATTAGCCTGGTCTTTGAGAAAGTGGAGCCTCTCATAGTACCAGAGCGTGGGGACATGGACCTGATCTGCTGCAGCTCCAGATGCTTGGGACTTCAGGACCTTATTGCGCTCCCTGAAATAGGTACTCCTCAGGTTGCCAATTTTAATTCTTAACTTCTCCACGGTTGCCGTGGGGAACCTTGGCTTTACAAATGCCACAAGTTTCTTCATGGCTGCGTACCTCTTTGGTCTGTTGCTGTAATCTCGGTGTTTCGCCTGCCATAATAGGGGCATTTCACTATATTTATCAATGAAGAGGGGGAGAAAACTCACATCGTTGAAGCCGTCCATAATCTCTGCAAGACACAACACCACACAAAACACTATAAATAATGTCAGGCTAAACTCTCCTAATCTTCTCCATAAAGAAGCCTCAAGGTCTAATCAGTCTAGGCTAGTTATGTACCAACGTCAAATTGTACCTTCGTTATAGCGATCGTCTCGTGCGTGAGCTTTCTCTCCCCTCGTCTCACAGATCGTGGCTACGACACAGGCGTGTGACGTTTTATATACAGTGCGCATGCGTCAAACTCCGCCCGCCCCTGACGATCTTTCTCGTCTATTCCCCACCCCTTCTCTTTACGGCGCAGTGGGGAGAGCACATGGCGGGGACACAGCAGGTGCGCCCGAAATATTGCAGCAACGAGGAGGAGGACGAGGAAAGGCCGGAGGCAGAAACGTCCCGATCCCGGACCCTGAAATTCAAGGCCTCCAATATGTCATTTGGAGAAATGTTGGAGATGGTGGACATATTAAAGAGGAGCGACTATGATGGGAAGTATGGGCCTTACCTCAACCCCAATGTCCGCAAGGCCAAGATCATGTCTAAAGTTGTGAGGAGGCTGTACAATCATTTTGGGGTACAACGATCCAAGGAGCAACTGAGGAAACGCTGGTCAGACCTGAAACTGAGGGAGCCCGATCAGTACAGAAAGATCAAGCGAGTTCTTCAAAAAAGTAAGTAGTTGTGTTTTGTGTTTGATTTTTGGCTTGCATACTGCTCCATGTGTTTGTATTTTTACAAAGTTGTACATTAGAAAATGGCCACTTTCATGTTCGTCTGTGCATTCGATCGTACTCAACCTCGATCTTTCTGCCACTGTCATGTTCGTGTGTGTGTCCATTCGATCGTACTCAACCTCGATCGTTCGGCCACTTATAATACGATGTTTGGTGTTTTTTTTGGGGAAAGGAAGTTTGTTCTCACTAGAAATGTCATCAAGAATGTAAAGCCAATTTATTCAATGTAAAGGAGAGGTCACCCAGTAGCTGTTTACCCATCTGGACTCTAGAGCACTAGTGCTGGGACACCCAAACCCACTTTTTATTAGGCTTTTCCACACATGTGCTCCAGTGGATACTAGAGGGGGGTCTCCATCAGACAAACTTCTACCAAAAAGCTAGTACGTTTAGCACCTTTACAAAGTGACTACATTCATGTTGTTGTCATTTGTAACTGGCCAAACAAAAATATTGTCCCTCACTTTCAAGCAATGTTTGTCATTTCCTATTTCTGCCCTCAATAGATTGTGTTGCTAAATCTTCCTTTTGTACATTCTCAAAGGGGAGCGAAAACTCGGTACGTCTGAGGAAACCACAAAACCAACACCTCCCAAAGAAGGGGAAAGACCAGAAGCAGAGGAGGAGGAGGAGGAAGGAGAGATCATAGAAATTGGAGAACTTGTCACCACAACAGGTGAGTGTGGGAGAACACAGCTACTGTTAAGCTAATCAATGTATGCCTGCCTCATTTCCAAAACACATTTTTGTTTTTTTTGGTTGTTTCTTAGGTGACGTGGATGTTGTGGAAGAAGAATCGCACTTTACCACAGAGAGTGCCCACGTACTCATCGGGGAGATAATGGTCTTCAATCGAGATCTAGATGACATAAAGCAAAACATCAATGATGTTCAACAAAAATTGAAGAACATCATTGATGTTTTAGGAAAAATCTGAAAACGCACCAAGTAATTAACACACATTTGTGGCTGTTTCTGAACACATTTGCAACGTTTTTTTGGGGGTGCAACCACTTTACGAACTACTAAAGTGGTTGTGGTGAAGGGGTTGCACCCCCAAAAAACGTCCATTCATCCCCATGATGGAAAATGGCACTTTTGAAGATTCTAGGCATGTGTTTTACCATCTAATGACCATTTTCAGACCCAAATTGTGTGCATGTTCTAAATTTCCAGTTTCCAGGGGTGACCCCCCATGTGATGAAGGCAAGATCAAACACACTTTGAACATATAGTCATGTCTGATCTTGTCTTCACTTTAGAAAGTTGAACTTTCCTAGTTCCTATGTTCTGTTTTGCTCCATGCCTGGTTTTACCAAATGCGGAATGTTTGTAAACAATGTTGTAAAGAACCAAGATCTTGTCAGTTTTGGCAAGAAGTTTGTAAACGCACTTGTGAATGTGTTGCAAGTAAACTTTTTTAATTTTCTAAATGTGTGGCTTCCTTATTGAAAAACACAAAAGCATTATGTATGTCAAATGTAAAGGGTTTTGGGGGCAATGGGTGTTATTTACTAAAGGCAAGTCCAGTTTGCACTGCAAGTGTATTTTCCAGGGCACTTTTGCACTGCACTTGTAGAGCATAGTGGATTTGACTTATGTAAATGACACCCACAGTGATTTGTACGAAAACACGTAGCACACCATTTTTGGGAATACACACATTTCTGTCATGGTGATGAAAAGGAGTATTTTGGGTGTCAGTTATGCACTACAAACCTTCTGTAGACAAAAGATTAGGTATCAAACACACAACATGAAAAGAATCTTTTGGGGAAGAAAAGACTGTTACCTCCTTTTGCCCAGAAAGTGCATTCCCACTGTTGAAGCTAAAGGGCAAAAATGTATATCTCAAATAAGCTAGAATATGGAAATTACAAGAAATCATAGGTTTGTTTAAAAAAGATATTTATTTAAAAATGCCTCTCACACATCGTCAGGCAGAGCAATGGCCCCCCTACCCACAAAGTACTCCATATATTGCTCGCGGACCTCGCGGGCATTTAGAGGGGGCAAGCCTGGACGTGCCGCTTGAAGGGCTGTGAGGTCGGCATTGGAAGGGCCCTCCACATCTGGGCCAACGGTCACCACATAGTCGGTGTTGTGTCTTTTCAAAAAGTTGTGCAATATGCAACAGGCAAGAACTATGTGGTTCAGTTTGTATTCCGTCAAGTTAATAGCCATCAAAAACAGGCGGAAGCGGCTGGCCAGGATCCTGAAGGTGTTCTCCACCACTCTGCGGGCTCTCAACTAAGGATGAGCCCGGTGTTCGATTCGAACCCATGTTCGAATCGAGCACCGGGTGTTCGCTCGCTCGGCGAGCCCAGAACTATTGGGGCTGCTCGCATCAAATTCGTGTGATGCGAGCGGCCCCGCAATGCATTGCGGCCCGCGCAGTGCAATGCTGGCTGATGATTGGCCAAGCATGCACTGTGACCCCGCATGCTTGGCCAATCACAGCGCCGGCAGCGAGGAGAGCCATAATTGGCTACAGGCAGGATGCCTGTAGCCAATTATAGCTCAGGGGCTTTAGTACACGCCCCACGGTATAAGAGGCCGCCGCGCTGGCGGCCTTGCATATTATGTTTCAGTCAGTGTCAGCGTGTCAGCGTGTTAGTGTGCTGCTGACAATATGTGCTTTATTTCTGGGGATATGTGTGTGCATGCTGTTAGAACAGCATTGCAGTATCACATCTGGGGGGTGTCTATAGGTGGCCTGTGAAGGGGGCAGGTTTCCTGTGCTTAGAACTTTCCCTGCAAAAAAGTGTCATTTTTGCAGGAAAAAAGCTATTTAAAATCACTCGCGGCTAATGAATTGATGGCTCCTGTAACACAGAGAACTGTCATTCATTAATAAAAAACAAAAAAAAAGCGTAGGGGTCCCCCCAAATTCAATAACCAGGCCCTTCAGGTCTGGGATGGATATTAAGGGGAACCCCAGCCAAAAAAAAAAAAAAAAAAAAAAAATGGCGTAGGGTCCCCCTCAAAATCCATACCAGACCCCTGAGGTCTGGTATGGATTTTAAGGGGAACCCTAGCCAAAAAAAATGGCGTGGGGTCCCCCTCAAAATCCATACCAGACCCTTATCCGAGCACGCAACCTGGCAGCCCGCAGGAAAAGAGGGGGGGACGAGAGCGGCCCCCCCTCCCGCCTGAACCGTACCAGGCCAAATGCCCTCAACATTGGGAGGATGCTTTGGGGGTCTAAGACCCCTAAAGCACCTTGTCCCCATGTTGATGAGGACAAGGGCCTCTTCCCCACAACCGTGCCCGGTGGTTGTGGGGTTTGCGGGCGGGGGGCTTATCGGAATCTGGAAGCCCCCTTTAACAAAGGGACCCCCAGATCCCGGCCCCCCCTGTGTGAAATGGTAAGGGGGTACAAAAGTAGCCCTACCATTTCACCAAAAAAGTGGCAAAAATTGTAAAAATGACAGGAGACGGTCTTTGACAATTCCTTTATTAAAATCTTCTTTCTTCATCCTTCGGTTTCTTCATCTTCTCCTTCCTTCATCTTCTTCCATCTTCTTCTTCCATTTTCTTCTTCCTCCGATCCGCTTCTTCTTGCGCTGGTCTTCTCGTCCTTCTCGTCCGGCATCTTCTTCCGTCGGCGTCGGCGTCGGTGTCGGTGTCTCTGTCTCTTCTTGGGCCGCTCCGCGCAATGGGAGGCTCCCGCTGTGTGAGGCTCCGCTCCGTCTGACAGGTCTTTTATAATGGAGGGCACCTGGTGACCCCGCCCCCTCTGACGCACAGGGACGTCATGGGGAATTCCATGATGGCTTTCCCCATGACGTCAGAGGGGGGCGGGGTCACCAGGTGCCCTCCGTTTTAAAAGACCTGTCAGATGGAGCGGAGCCTCACACAGCGGGAGCCTCCCATTGCGCGGAGCGGCCCAAGAAGACACCGACACCGACACCGACGCCGACGCCGACGGAAGAAGATGCCGGACGAGAAGGACGAGAAGACCAGCGCAAGAAGAAGCGGATCGGAGGAAGAAGAAAATGGAAGAAGAAGATGGAAGAAGATGAAGGAAAGAGAAGATGAAGAAACCGAAGGATGAAGAAAGAAGAAAGAAGATTTTAATAAAGGAATTGTCAAAGACCGTCTCCTGTCATTTTTACCATTTTTGCCACTTTTTTGGTGAAATGGTAGGGGTACTTTTGTACCCCCTTACCATTTCACACAGGGGGGGGGCGGGATCTGGGGGTCCCCTTGTTAAAGGGGGCTTCCAGATTCCGATAAGCCCCCCGCCCGCAGACCCCCACAACCACCGGGCACGGTTGTGGGGAAGAGGCCCTTGTCCTCATCAACATGGGGACAAGGTGCTTTAGGGGTCTTAGACCCCCAAAGCATCCTCCCAATGTTGAGGGCATGTGGCCTGGTACGGTTCAGGCGAGAGGGGGGGCCGCTCTCGTCCCCCCCTCTTTTCCTGCGGCCTGCCAGGTTGCGTGCTCGGATAAGGGTCTGGTATGGATTTTGAGGGGGACCCCACGCCATTTTTTTTTGGCTAGGGTTCCCCTTAAAATCCATACCAGACCTCAAGGGTCTGGTATGGATTTTGAGGGGGACCCTACGCCTTTTTTTTTTTTTTTTTTGGCTGGGGTTTCCCTTAATATCCATCCCAGACCTGAAGGGCCTGGTTATTGAATTTGGGGGGACCCCTACGCTTTTTTTTAAAAAATTTTTTAATTTTTTATCAATGACTTTTTTTTTTATGAATGAGTTTCAATGAATCACTGTTCTCTGTGTTACGGGAGCCGTGAATTAACATTAGCCGCAAGTGATTTTAAATAGCTTTTTTACTTTCAAAAATGACACTTTTCGCAGAGACAGTTCTAAACACGGGAAACATGCGCCCCTTTACAGGCATACTATAGACACCCCCCAGGTACGAAATTTAAAGGAATATTACACTTTTATTGTTTCAATTTAAGCATTATTAAAATCACTGCTCCTGAAAAAACGGCCGTTTTTTAAAAAAAAAATTTGCATTGATACATGTCCCCTGGGGCAGGACCCAGGTCCCCAAACACTTTTTATGACATTAACATGCATATTAACCTTTAAAATGAGCCCTTTTAATTTCGAACGTTCGCATCCATTATAACTAATAGGGTTCTAAAGCTCGCACAGACTTTAGGTCCGTTCGCGGGTTCTGGTGCGAGCCGAACGGGGGGGTGTTCGGCTCATCCCTACTCTCAACAGCCTGTAATTGAAGACCCTCTGGTCTGGGGTGAGGGTCCTCATCGGGAAGGGCCTCATCAGATGGGGAGTCAACGCAAACGCTTCATCTGCGACAAAGACGAAGGGGAGTCCTTCAGCATTCTCCTCTGGAGGTGGCAAGCACAGACTGCCACTTTGGAGACGCCAGTAGAACTCCGTGTGCGCAATGGCACCACCATCCGAGATCCGGCCGTTTATCCCCACGTCAACATACAAAAACTCGTATGTCGCCGACACCACCGCCAACATCACTACACTATTAAACCCCTTGTAATTATAATAGTAGGACCCCGAGTTGGGGGGTGGGACGATGCGGACGTGTTTCCCATCAATTGCACCTCCGCAGTTAGGAAAGTCCCAACGGCTGGCAAAGTGGGAGGCCACAGTCTGCCATTCCTGTGGCGTGGAAGGGAACTGTGGAGTGAAACAAGAAAAAAAAAATTAATCACTTTGCACATAAACATTGCAAGCAGATTAGACACTAAACATCTGGGAACAAGATCAGACTTTTACATTTTAAGCTGGAAAGTATTTGCAACGCAAAGTAGAGGATCCCCCTAGCAGATTACTCACCCCCCATCAATCCTCCCACTTCTGATGGGCCTTTGACAATAACTAGGGGTTTGGGGGGGGGGGGGGTTTGGACAGGTAACCCTCTGCACTTCATTGATTGCCAAATGGCTCAATAATGTGTGCTAGTTAGGCCAGACCCTCCTTACTTAACACTATTGGCAGCCCACAGGAAAGATAAAACATTCCAAATCCCCACCCCCCCCCCAAAAAAAAGGAACGCACATTTGGACATTCTGAAATTACCTAGCAAGCTAATAGGAGGGAAAGAACACAAAAAAAGAGGAAATGGAAAGTATGGAGCCAGCCCCTTGCACTACATGCTTTGCTGAATTCATCCCTAAATATGACCACTATAAAGAGGTAGGTATACAGTGTGTATTGACCTTTGGAAAGCCAGCAGATAGAGGATTGGTACCATCTGACAGAGCAGTTGGGGGAGGGGGTTCAGAATGAGTTTGGCACCCCCCCCCACCAACAAAAAGGGAAAAAAAGGGGCTCTACATGAAGTAAACCACACAGCAAACATTTATGCATATTTTAGGGGGTGTTTGGGGGAAAACAATACTATGCAGCAGACAAAATACATTGCTTAAGGGACTAGGCCATAGGTGTCTATTGGGCCAGAAGAGCATGCTGGGGAGGTAAGTGAAGGGAAAAATGCATGAAGGAGAAAAGGGGCACAGCATATTAGAGCATATTGCAATCATGGTAATTAGGGAAGGAGGTCAAAAATACAAGACATTAGCAAACAGAGCATACATAGAAGGGAATAGTAAAGTAGAAATGTTACCTTAATATAGTCCTCCTGCAGGATCTGGATGATGGCAGAACAGGTCTCTGGAATAATGATTCCCAGGGCCTGGGGAGAGATACCTGAAGAGAACTTCAAATCCTGAAGGCTTCTCCCTGTCGCCAAGTACCTCAACGTAACAACAAGCCTCTGCTCCGGAGTGATGGCTTGTCTCATGCAGGTATCCTGCCGGCTGATAAAAGGGGTCAGCAAAGCCAAAAGACGGTGAAAAACGGGGTCCGTCATCCGGAGAAAGTTCCTGAAATCATCAGGATTATTCTCCCGGATCCCACGAAGCAAAGGCATGTGTGAGAACTGATCACGCTGAAGCAACCAATTCTGTATTCAAGTCCACATACTCCTCGTCACTCTGTTCATGGACGGGTCTTGGCTCAAAGCTAAAAGCCCGACACCAATTCCGCGTACAGCACGAACTCGGCGACGAGTACATACGGGAAACATCGCTCACAAGCGGTCGGCTGGTCAGAACGGACAAACAGAAAGCACCGATAAACAGCAAGGCCTGAAAGAACGAAATGAATACCAGAAACGAGCAGACAATAAGCAGTGAAAATCAAAGCGTCCTATATCAAGATATAGGCCGCAATGACCAACAAATGCGAACTGACTACACGCACTAATAAACAGATACGCACGACAAGCACAAACTGAAGAGCAGTAACGATCTGAGTCACAAAACTGAGAAGCGCGAATCGTAAGTCCCCAAACTTCGACTAACTCGCGATAAACACGGGATCAGCAGAAGGAGCCCAACAGGTGCAGGACGTGGTGCTGAACTTCCCTTTTCTAGTCTCGTGGAAGACGACTTACGTCACAACGTTCTTGCAGACCGGAAATTCCGACAACGTTGTCCGACCGTGTGTACGCAAAACCAACATCGGACAAAGTACGACGGACATGATCCGACGGACCTGGTCCTCGGATAATCCGCGCGTGTGTATGGGGCTTAACACTTGTTAGGCAGACAGTTAACTCTTTTGATCACCCTAGATGTTAACCCCTTACCAGTAATTTGTCATTAATATGTGACAGTGTACATTATTAGTACTGATTAATGTCACTGGAGATGTCAGTGGCAGTTCATCAGTTCATACAAAGTGTCAGCTAGTGTCAAAGAGCACTGCTTGCTAATTCAGGCACACATCCTAATTCACAGAATAAAACACATGAGCAAATGTTTGGACATTATGGTGCCAAACGTAACCTCACAAAAATAAATAAATAATTGTATAAAAACACAAAGTTTTATTACATAATTTTGTTAAAAAGTCCAGTAGTAAGGCACTAATCCTGGCTCACAATATCATATACAATAAAACCTTGGATTACGAGCACAATTCGTTCCAGAAACGTGCTTGTAATCCAAAGCACTCGTATATCAAAGTGAATTTCCCCATAAGAAATAATGGAAACTTAGATAATTTGTTCCTATATAGCAGAATGCATGTGTTTCCACTGTGGAGCCTCTTATATGTTAGACAAAGTCAACATAACTGAGTGATAAAGTTGTTTTTTTGTTTTTTTTTACAGGACAGATCAAAAATCACCTAAAGCGACTGGAGCACCTGACTCACTAATTGGAATAACTGATCCCAATTACTTGGGATGGCCATATTCTATGTGTTTACAAATGTTTTATTTGTTGTTTATGACATGTATAAACTACATGTCTTTTAATGTAAAATGTTGTATGGGTTATCTAAAGTGGTCAGAAGGTTTTATATCTTAATGCATTCTATGCATTAAGATAAAAAGTAGACATGTGCACCGTCAATAAATTTGTTTCATTTCGTTCCATTCCATTTCGTATTAGCCGTTAATTCGTATTTCGTAATTCGTGTCCGAAAATTCTAATTTGATTCGTACGAATTTTCGTTCGTAAACTTTTTGTAACAATTACGAACCTTCGTTATGATGAAATTATCATTATGAGTGGCTCCCACCATCTTCCTGACTTCCTGGGTTTTTAATTTTATCATAACGAATAATTGTAGTTAACGAACACTAACGAATAATCATAATTAACGAACATTCTTATTTTGTCCCATTCAGTCTCCCACTCCCATATTAAAAAAGGTAATTTTCCCAACCCTCACTCAGCAGCAGAAGAAAACCTCTGATTGGTCAACAAAACACCAGTCACGTTTCCGTTGTAACGGAATTTGGATCTGAAATTCGTAACAAAATTTCGTATTTCGTACAAAATTCGTAAGCATAGCAATTCGTATTTCGGATCCTCTCAAATGTATGAATTTACAGAAAAAACTAATCGCACATGTCTAATAAAAAGCTTTCTGTGTGCAGCAGCACCCCCACCCCCCTAATACTTACCTGAGCCCCGTCTATATCCAGCCATGTTGCATGAGTGTCTCGACTGCCCGAGACTCTCCCTCTTTATTGGCGGAGACAGCATCTGTAATGCTTTCCGTCTATATATTAAGTTCTTGTGGTAAAAACAAGGAAGCTTAGACTTCTAAAGTGTATCAATGCTTCACTAAACAGGGGAAAATCTGCACATACAAACTGTAGGACGAACAATACAATACAACTTATAGCTTACAAAATATATGCCTACACATATAAGCATGTACAATTTGATAACACGGCACCCAGCGCAGTATATTCGTAACAATTTGGGCCCGTTGTTGGATAAATTTAAAAAAAAATCAGACATATGGGGACGACTGCCACTGTCAGTGGCAGGACGTATCAACCTCATTAAAATGATCTGGATGCCGCAATTGTTATATATACTCCATAATAGCCCAGTATGGATAGGAAAGGAATGGTTCAGAAAGCTAGAAACCATGTTTAGGGAATTGATATGGAAGAAGGGTAGAGCAAGGATTGGGCTCTCAACATTACAAATGCCAACAAATGAGGGAGGGATGGCTGTTCCTCACCCGCGCAGTTATTTTCTAGCTGCTCAGTTACAGCATCTGAGTGGATGTGGCATAAAAGACAGAGAGAATTCCAGTAGCAAAATGATGCTATTGGATGCACCTCATAGTACTATAATAGGAAATCTGGAGGCAAATTCTTTCTCGATCAGATGCCCAACATTGGAAATGATTGTGCGGGTGTGGAAAGCAGGTAAAATAGCAATGGGATATGAGGGGCTGACAGAATTTTCCCCCCTTTGGGATAATAAAAATTTGAAGGAAATTCAGGCCATGGGGAGAATTAGAGAGTGGGAGAAGTTGGGCATAACCAGGGTAATACAATTATACAAGGCCAACACATTGAAATCCTTTGCAGAATTAAGTAGAGAATACGGGATACCAAACATGCTATTCTATAGGTACTTACAAATAAGACATGCCCTACAAGCTCAATTTAAATCTCAATTAGTGGTATGGGAAGAGATCCCTTATCTTCAAAGAATAATTAAAGGGGGAGACCTCAAAGGTATTATTTCAGATCTATACCTAAAGATTAGTACTAGATCAATCCCTAGAGATACGGTGGAGAAAAATAGAGGGAAGTGGGAGAAAGACCTAGGAGCCATAACAACTGATCAATGGGAACAGATATTAGACCAAGGGCCATTGGTGTCACTATCTCCATCACAGAGAATGTCACACTTATTTTTAATACACCGAGTATATTACACTCCAAAGAGGCTGTATATGTATGGGAGGAAATCAGATGATAAATGCCCTAGATGACATGGCTCCGGAGATCTTATACACATGATGTGGAGGTGCCCGAAGTTGCAGAGGTATTGGAGTACAGTACTGGATACTATTAACACAACCTTTGGGATAGAATTAAAATTAGAAGCAAAGGTCTGTATACTGGGATGTACGGAAGGAAGCCAGGGTCAAAAAAATATCATGGTAGCAATACGAAGGTGCCTGTTTCAGGCTAGAAAACTGTTGGCACAAAACTGGCAAGCAGCGAAAGCCCCCAATCTGATGGAATGGGTCAATACAATGAATGCGACAATATGGAAGGAAAGAGCTGTATTCATCAGAAGAGGACATTTTTATAAATTTAAAATATTATGGGAACCTTGGTTGAGGAAAATGGGTTGCCCACCATAAAGGACGCATAGTTAAGCGGTGCTAGCAAAATTGGGTCATAAGTACGAGATAAGAGAAAGAGGAGAAAATGAATAAGAGTTTATAACTCCCCCCCAACGAGAATATAAAAATAGTGCAAAAAAAGGAAATCAGTGTTTGTGCAGAAAAATTATGGGGGTGGGAAGGGAGGGTTAGGGTAGGGGTAAAACGGATGGGAATACGAATGTAAAATATGGCAAGATATGGTATGTGTACAAATATGTGTTTTGTTTTGTATTCAAGAAAATAATAAAGAAATAAAAAACTAATTTGATTCGTATGAATTTTCGTTCGTAAACTTTTTGTAACAATTACGAACCTTCGTTATGATGAAATTATCATTATGAGTGGCTCCCACCATCTTCCTGACTTCCTGGGTTTTTAATTTCATCATAACGAATAATTGTAGTTAACGAACACTAACGAATAATCGTAATTAACGAACATTCTTATTTTGTCCCATTCAGTCTCCCACTCCCATATTAAAAAAGGTAATTTTCCCAACCCTCACTCAGCAGCAGAAGAAAACCTCTGATTGGTCAACAAAACACCAGTCACGTTTCCGTTGTAACGGAATTTGGATCTGAAATTCGTAACAAAATTTCGTATTTCGTACAAAATTCGTAAGCATAGCAATTCGTATTTCGGATCCTGTCAAATGTATGAATTTACAGAAAAAACTAATCGCACATGTCTAATAAAAAGCTTTCTGTGTGCAGCAGCACCCCCACCCCCCTAATACTTACCTGAGCCCCGTCTATATCCAGCCATGTTGCATGAGTGTCTCGACTGCCCGAGACTCTCCCTCTTTATTGGCGGAGACAGCATCTGTAATGCTTTCCGTCTATATATTAAGTTCTTGTGGTAAAAACAAGGAAGCTTAGACTTCTAAAGTGTATCAATGCTTTACTAAACAGGGAAAAATCTGCACATACAAACTGTAGGATGAACAATACAATACAACTTATAGCTTACAAAATATATGCCTACACATATAAGCATGTACAATTTGTACACATTAAGTAAACTAAACAATTACTCAACTTAAGGGTCAAGATGTCCTCAATGGTCCTTTGCTCAGTTCAACTCACAAAGTTCTCCAGCTTCCGGCAGCCATGTCTCCTCTTTGTCCTCCCAACCCTCCCTCTGCTGTCCGAACACAAGTTTCTTTCAAACCCTCTCCATGCCCCTCCCACCCATTTCCTGCATACACCAACTTCCTCTGCTCAACTCCAAAATCTATCCATCTGGTTTATTTACATATCAATAGAGGGGGAAGGGCCTCTGTAAACATATGCTCTTACCAAACCTAACTATATTATTGCTATCAAGACAATATAAAAAATTGGCCATAGCAACACAGCAGCGCAGCGCTATTGGCTCCTGCTGCTGTCAATCAAATTCAGTGAGCCAATGAGGAAAGAGAGTCTGTGTCTGAATGGATACAGGAAGCTGCAGCTCGGCTCGGGTGCCCCCATAGCAAACTACTTGCTGTGGGGGCACTCGGCATGAGGGAGGGGCCAGAAGAGCCAAAGAGGGATATGAGAAGAGGACGATCTGGGCTGCTCTGTGCAAAATCACTTCACAGAGCAGGTAAGTACAGATACTCCTCATTTAACGACTTAGCTGTTTAACAAACAACTCAGACCTACGACAAGCTCTCCCCACTGGGACGATGTGCTATACATTATTGTATTGTACAGTACAGTACAGAATTTTCATTTGTGCTCTGTACTTATGAAAATTAAAACAACGTTATTGAGCTGGAATGTGTTTTGTCCTTTTTTCACAATACAGTACAGTAGTTAAAGAGGAAGTAAACCCTGGTGGGTTTTACTTCCTCTTTATTTCCCTGCAAAGGTAAAGTATTATGGGCTACAATGCATCGCATAGTAGCCCATTATGTGTCACTTACCTGAAACCAAAGCCCACAATGTCACCGTTGTCCCCACTAGCAGGGAGCGTCCATCTTCGCTCCTCTTCCTTCCGGGGCCGTGAACTCCGTCTCTATGACTGGCCAGAGTCGTGTCATGTCACTACCGCACATGCGCGCGGGAGCCGCCAGTCACGGCATGACCCCTATTAGAAAAAGCACAATGTGCCCTTTCTAATATGTGCATGTGCCAATGACATTGGCGTATTTAGGAGATATTTCCAGCACCTACAGGTAAGCCTTAATATAGGCTTACCTGTAGGTAAAAGTGGTTGTTGTACAGGGTGTACAACCACTTATAAGCCCCATACACATGGTCGGACAATCCGCGGACCAGGTCGGTCGGATCCTGTCCATCATACTTTGTCTGATGTTGGTTTTGCGTACACACGGTCGGACAAAGTTGTCGGAAAATCCGATCATTCTGAACGTGGTGACGTTTGTTGCCTACGACGGGACTACGTAGAGGCTAGTAGCCAATAGCTTTGGTCTTGTAATGTGATCTGAGCATGCGTAGCACTTTGTCCGGTCGGACAACCGTACACACGATCGGATTTGGTGTGATCGGACCGTGTTGTCGGCAAATCTTTCCAGCAGGAGATAAGACTTTGTCCGTCGGACAATCCGACGTACACTGTCCTAAGTGCATACACACGGTCTGATTTTTCAACAACATTGTCCGATCGGACAGAATCCATGAAAAAGTCCGAGCGTGTGTATGGGGCTTAAGAATGCTTAAAATATTGATTACTTGTGACTCCCCGTTTAACAACCAATTCATTTAACGACCTCGTTGTTGGAACGGAACCTGGTTGTTAAGTGAGGAGTACCTGTATAACATGTTTGTTATTTTTAATAAAAAAAAAAATAAAAAAAACAAGACTTTACAATCATTTTAAGTAGAACTTTTTTTTATTTAGCGTGTCAACTTTATTAAAAGCCACTCATGCAGAAATGTGGAATATTGCAAATAATTCACAATTTTTCCCTCTAGATTCTATGTGACTTTGTGGAAATTAGGACACTTTTGTATTGTTTTAAAACACTATATAAGGCTTAATTCAATTGTAATGCTTCTGGGAGCAGAGTGTTTATGTGTACACCAGAGAGACAACTAACCTTTTTAGTAGATAGTTTCAAAACTCACACTTTTTGGAGCAGGAAAGAAACAATAAATATTGCATAGAACACTTGCCTTCAGTGTTGAAAAAAAATGTGATTGAGTATTGACCAATATACCAGAGAGATTTTACACACTGTGCTTTGAAGAAAAATTCAAAGCATTTAAATGGCCTGGAAAACCGTTACTTCAGGCTTGGAGTGAGATGAATTCTGCTATTTTCTTTTTGAGGTTCCAGTCACAAGCATTTCAGTTTTTATTTTCAAACTTAAAAAAAATAATTTACCAGGGCCACCACAGTAGCAAGTGGTAACAAGACACTATATGAAAGGTTGATTGCATTGATACAATTAAAAGGAATGTACAGTATATTGTTTTTTCATTTTTTCTTACATTTTTAGATTACTTTCACACTGCAGCACCCTGCCGTTAGCACTAAAGCGCCACTCGTTTTTGCGGCGCGCTTTAGCAGCGCTTTTGTCACACTTTTCGGCCGCTAGCAGGGTGCTCTTAACCACAAAGAAGGGGCTAAAATTTTGCTTTCAAAATGCTTTTCAGGTGCTTCGGAAGCGCTGCATATTCATTTCAATGGGCAGGGTGTTTTGGGAGCCTATCAAACCGCCCAAACCACCCTTTTCCTAACGTCCCACAAGCGCACCAGCCCAGTGTGAAAAGTCATACTAAAATGAATGGGAGGTGGTTTTCAGGTGCTAAAGGCTATTTCTAGTGCTAAGGCTACTTTTACACTGAGGCGTTCTTCAGGTGCTAAAGGGCTAAAAATAGCGCCTGTAAAGTTCCTGAGAAACGCCTCCCCTGGAGCCCCAGTGTGAGAGCCCGAGTGCTTTCACACTGGAGCGGTGTGCTTTCAGGATGGGAAAAAAAGTCCTGCAAGCAGCATCTTTGGGGTGTTGCGGGAGCGGTGTAAAATGCCCCTGCCATTAATATCAATCACCCTTTTTCGGCCACTAGCTGGGGTCAAAAGCGCCCTGCTTGCAGCCAAAAAGCGACGCTAAAATGATGGTAAAGCGCCGCTAAAAATAGCCGACGCCTCCCACCCCAGTGTGAAAGTGCCCTAAAACGCCTGAAAACCGCCTCAGTGTGAAAGGGGGTTATGGTTAGGATGAAAAGAATAAAAGTAAAAAAAAAATTCAGGTAGCCATGAAATATTGCATATTATTGTTATGAAGATTTTTATGCAGTCAGTAGGAGGAGCACGTTGCTTCTTTTCATATGCTTTCCTTTATCTCCTTACCAAATTTTGCAAAAAGGCTTGTACAAAGCACTAAGTACAGCAGGAAATGCATCAGATCATGAGATTGCATGCCACACCCATCCCAAAAAATGCTTCTTTCCTCAGATACAATATATAAAATAACAACTCAAGATACCAAATTTTTGGGCAAATAAAATGTCTGTGGCACTTTATTGTTTTTTCACATAAAATATCCTTCAATACTCTTTTATTATCAACCAAATTACATCATGAATTCAAATAAACATCAATTCTTGCTGCTCAGTTTTTGGAACTCGAGCAGCAGTACTACATATTTTTTTGCATAGAAAATAAACAGTCCCCCCAGGAATGCCAGGGTGACCCAACCACATAAAGTGCTCGCGACTGGGGTGGGAGGGTGCTTTCTTCTTCCTGTCTTACCGCCTGGAAAGAGGGATAACTCTATCTCCTCAGCCCTTAAATAACCTTTCCCAAGTTTTCTAGAAGATTCCCCGACTTCCCATTGGTCCGCTATCCTGGTCCTGAAAAAAAAAAACTTAAAGGGGACAGCACCCTAATCACCTGCTGGTCTGAATGCTGTAATCCCAAATTAAATAAATGAAATAATGGGACGGGGTGGCCACAATCTTAAGCAAGTGGGCCCATATTGTGCCCCCTTTATACATTATATTGTTTCCTGTGCTGATATGGAATAAAGGCCATTTTTTTTAATCGAAACAATCTTCTCTGCTACTTTATTTAAATGTGGGCGAAAAACAGTAGCAGCTGTCACTGACATGGCTTTGTTTATTAACAAAGCCATGCAATTACATTGTCTAAGCTGACATGATTGGTTGAACTAGATGGACTTGTGTCTTTTCTCAACCTGTAGCTGGAACAGGGAAGGTAAGTAAGTGACATGAGCTTAGTTCTCAACAATATACATTTGTGCAAATATTTTGGGAAATACAGTATCTCACAAAAGCTGAGTACACCCCTCACATTTTTGTAAATATTTTATTATATATCTTTTCATGTGACAACACTGAAGTAATTACACTTTGCTACAATGTAAAGTAGTGAGTGTACAGCTTGTATAACAGTGTAAATTTGCTGCCCCCTCAAAATAACTCAACACACAGCCATTAATGTCTAAACCGCTGGCAACAAAAGTGAGTACACCCCTAAGTAAAAATGTCCAAATTGGGCCCAATTAGCCATTTTCCCTCCCCGGTGTCATGTGACTCGTTAGTGTTACAAGGTCTCAGGTGTGAATGGGGAGCAGGTGTGTTAAATTTGTGTTATCGCTCTCACTCTCTCATACTGGTCACTTGAAGTTCAACATGGCACCTCATGGCAAAGAACTCTCTGAGGATCTGAAAAAAAAAGAATTGTTGCTCTACATAAAGATGGCCTAGGCTATAAGAAGATTGCCAAGACCCTGAAACTGAGCTGCAGCATGGTGGCCAAGACCATACAGCAGTTTAACAGGACAGGTACCACTCAGAACAGCCCACGCCATGGTTGACCGATGAGGTTGAGTGCACGTGCTTAGCTTCATATCCAGAGGTTGTCTTTGGGAAATAGATGTATGAGTGCTGCCAGCATTGCTGCAGAGGTTGAAGGGGGGGGGGGTCAGCCTGTCAGTGCTCAGACCATACGCCGCACACTGCATCAAATTGGTCTGCATGGCTGTCGTCCCAGAAGGAAGCCTCTTCTAAAGACGATGCATAAGAAAGCCTGCAAACAGTTTGCTGAAGACAAGCAGACTAAGGACATGGATTACTGGAACCATGTCCTGTGGTCTGATGAGACCAAGATAAACTTATTTGGTTCAGATGGTGTCAAGCGTGTGTGGCGGCAACCAGGTGAGGTGTACAAAGACAAGTGTGTCTTGCCTACAGTCAAGCATGGTGGTGGGAGTGTCATGGTCTGGGGCTGCATGAGTGCTTCCGGCACTGGGGAGCTACAGTTCATTGAGGGAACCATGAATGCCAACATGTACTGTGACATACTGAAGCAGAGCATGATCCGCTCCCTTCAGAGACTGGGCCACAGGGCAGTATTCCAACATGATAACGACCCCAAACACACCTCCAAGATGACCACTGCCTTGCTAAAGAAGCTGAGGGTAAAGGTGATAGACTGGCCAAGCATGTCTCCAGACCTAAACCCTATTGAGCATCTGTGGGGCATCCTCAAACGGAAGGTGGAGGAGCGCAAGGTCTCTAACATCCACCAGCTCCGTGATGTCATCATGGAGGAGTGGAAGAGGACTCCAGTGGCAACCTATGAAGCTCTGGTGAACTCCATGCCCAAGAGGGTTAAGGCAGTGCTGGAAAATAATGGTGGCCACACAAAATATTGACACTTTGGGCCCAATTTGGACATTTTCACTTAGGGGTGTACTCACTTTTGTTGCCAGCGGTTTAGACATTAATGGCTGTGTGTTGAGTTATTTTGAGGGGACAGCAAATTTACACTGTTATACAAGCTGTACACTCACTACTTTACATTGTAGCAAAGTGTCACATTTCTTCAGTGTTGTCACATGAAAAGATATAATAAAATATTTACAAAAATGTGAGGGGTGTACTCACTTTTGTGAGATACTGTATATTCAATACATTTTGCCATTTTTTTGTGGTAAAATTAGGTGCCTCAGCTTATACTCGAGTATATACAGTAATTTTCTCTTTTTGATCCATTTATTTTGTTTATATACAAGCTGACAGTTGAAGGCATGACCTAGAAAAAGTGGTGTGTATTTCATTGCATGTTTTCTACAGAGGAGTGGACCTGCCAAATCTAAGATAATATCCAACGTTTAACAAGCATGACTTGGGCTAATATCCAAACCTATGTCTTACTTTGGTGCAGCAAAGCCAATTGGCAATACATTTTGGAACAATAAGAAAATGAAGGAAATCACCCATGAAACATCAGTCCCGCTCTTCTGTTTTCTTTAGAAAGTGCAACATCTTATATTGCTGTGTTGTAATTTTAGAAATGTCAGTTTTCAAGATTATTAAAATTCTATAATTTCTAGTGCTTTTGATGGGAAAGAGAAATAGACAATATGCATTGCTTCTTTTTCATTAAAGCAAGCTCTGACCAAAGTTTTTTTTAAGTTTTGAAAAGACCAGGGGAATGTTTAGATCTCCTGTCAGGGTTTAAAATACAGTAGTCTGTATCAGTTGTAAGAATAATACAGAAAGCCAGAAGAATCTTGCCAAAGGTAAGTATTTTATTGTACAGAGATGGGAAGAGTTAGGTCTTCGTTTTTACATCCCCTGTAAAGTAAACTACTTCCTGTTGTATCACTGGGAGAGGAAGTGGTGGGAGATCTCCCCAATGGTAATGCAGACAGAAATAGAAACCTCAGTGCAGCTCTAAACTTCCCCCTTAATATATCCAAAACAAAATGTTTTGAATGCAATTTGCTTGCTGTGCCTTTTTTTTTAAAATTATTTATGTATTCCATAGCTAGCCTTATGTTTTTTATCTTTTGTCTCAAAGTGTGTTTCATCAATTCCTTGCTCAACCCTGTTTTCCCCACTTGTGTTTGCTTAATTGGCTTCCTCTTGCTATTTATATTAGTCCTATGTCAGTGTCATGGTCTAGGGTCAGGCTCGGAGATCAGTAGTTCTAGCAGTAGGGGGACTCCCACCGACTAGAAGGATTGGTATACAAGCAGGTCAACCTGGCAAATAAGTCAGGCTCACCTGAGGTGCGGAGTCTAAGTACTATCCGGTAGTCACCAGAGCTCCTGGTGGTGGAGATTGGTTTAGCGGAGTGTTAGCATCAGGTAGAGGCCCTCAGGATGGCCCCACCAGGAGGTGAGCAAGCTGGGGTCCAGTAGCAGATATAGCAGGTGAGGATCAAAACAGAAGCGTGGTCAGTAAACAAGCTAAAAGTAGTTGTAGGTTGGGATCAAGCTGAAGCTTTGTCGAGGAACAAGCCAAGGGTCAGTAACGAGTGGTAGCACAGATATGGGTGGCAGCAAAAAATACAAAAGCGAGATACTGACTGGAGAGAGCACAATGATCTGGGAAACAGGAAGTGCAGAGACATGGCTTAAATCAGGAAGTTCATGGGAGGAGCAAAGAGTTAAAGGTTCAAGACAAACAAGGTTTAAGGCAGGATCATTCAAGGAATTATCTAGGAAACTGTCTAGCATTCTAGGTGACTCAGCAAGAAGAGACATTGCCTCACACAGCTGAGGGTCTGGGTTCAAATCCAGGCCCTGACAGTCAGTCTCTAGATCTGCACTTTTTAATTTCTTTAGCCATTGTCTGTTTACTAGTTGGCCTCTGCTAAACTCAGCACTGAATTTCTTCTGAATAAGATGGTGCTCCTGCTAGTATTTCAACAGGCAATATTCTTCTACTAACTCACTTGTTATATTAGTGTCTATCAGTCTCCCTGCCTCAGTTCCCTTGTTGTGTTCCCTCTCTTGCAAGTCACAGGTCAGTTCCCTTGTCTTCCATAAGTATGAGAATGTCGTCGGTGCATGGTAAGTCCTTGGAGCATTTGAGTGTTGAAGAACCACCTAAATATTTCCCTAAAGGTGGCTGCTATAGCTGAAGATCTTGTCTAGTTTGCAGATCTTGCTTCCTTAATCATGTTTGGGTACATTTCCTGTCTCTTCTTTTCTCTTATTTTGCATTTGTAGTCTCAGACTGATCTACTGGTTTCAACACTGATCTAGCTCTGCTTTCCATCTGACATTGCTATCAGTTGCCATTATGATCATGTTATGTGTGACCAAAGCTCAGGCAGCAGATATGTGAACTTCCCCTGACCTTAACCATCAGCCCCCTGTTTGTTGTAATATCAGCTTTACATTTCATTATTATTTTTAAACCTTTATTTTTAGAACACCCAGATGCAGTGCATTCCCTCTA
>CM053031.1:202916770-202936090 GCA_028564925.1 Lithobates sylvaticus
CTTGGTTTGCGTTTAGTAAATAAGCCCCTTTGTCAATGAACCACAACATGTTTTGGTCAAACTGGTAGTATTTAAAAAGAAGAAGCCACACATTGTTTAATTTGTGCAAACATTTTTTTTTTTATTATAGTGCACATCCAAACTTTTCTTTTTTTTTTTTTTTTTTTTGTTGATTTCCTCTTTTTTTTTTTTTTTTTGTCATTTTTGGTAATTATTATTTTTTTTTTTTTAACAACAGTTTTTTTTTTTTTTTTAACAACAGTTTTTTTTTTTTCGTTTTTAATATTTTTTTGGTATTTTTCTCACAACATTTTTTTGTTTTTTTGGATATATTTTTTTTTAACAAACATAAAAACATGGTTTAAAAACGTAAAAATTTTTTGGTTAGCATTCTAAAATATTTACACAATGTAAAAGTAGGGAACTTACAAAGTTCAACAGGTAACCCATGTACAGTAGAAGCCAAATTTAGAATATGCACACTAATTTACCATGAAAATGGGTAATGTCAACATGTGCTATGTTCCATCATGGGGAATCAATGGACGTGTTTTGTGTGTGAAACCCCTTCCCTCTCACCTACTAGCATTAGGGGTTGCAAACACAAAATGCGTCCATTGAGATCCCCTGATGGCACATAGCACATGTTGACACACCATGTGCATATAAAAAATTTGGCCTCTAAAATTTGGAAACAATAGCGGATCAAAAGGGGAATGAAGGACATGATTGATGTTAGGAAATGGAAAAGGGGTCTTTAGATTCTCCCCAAAACATCAATCATGTCCTTCATTCCCTGCTGCATGGTGGCCATCTCCTTCTGCATGTTTTCCAGCTGCAGATTCCAGGCCATGATCTGGCCAATAAGCCTGTGGGCACTGTCTGTGGAAAATGGCTCCGCAGCTTGTCCTTCCACAACCAGATCAGCATCACCTAAAAGTTGGGTAGATAAAACACAAGAAAAAAAGTGTCAAAAACATGCAGACCTTAATTTATTAGCTCAATCTGTGTTCTGAGACACTCACTTGGTGGGGTGCAGATTTGATCCACTTCAAGCACCTCTTCCTCCACATCCACGCGTGGGCTTGGGCTAACTGCCCAATTAGTCTGGTGAGGCCGGGAGGTCCTGGTAGGTTCTGATTGACGTCTGAGTCTTTTGCCCCCTATGGTAATGGAACACAAAGGTACACTTTTAATCACACTGATATTTGAGTGCCGAAATATGATTATTAAACATTGTTTAAAAGTGTTGTCCAATTATTAGCAGTTTGTTAGAAGATCCTACTTGAATACAGAATTGAAATGTCTATCTAATGAAACTCCAATACTTAAACCGCCCTTCAACCCTAAAGTTGAACTTCCGCTCATTGGATCCCTGCACCCCTGTGGTGTCTTATTTGGAACCTTTTAGGGGGGAGGGGTTGCAGATACCTGTGTAAGGCAGGTATTTGCACACACATCCGGCCATAGACTCCCACAGAAGTATACGCCACATCCCGTCCCACCGTGCTGTCTGCTGGGACACACAGGGGTCCCAGAGCTAGCGCGGACCAGTCCTATTGCATTGCGCAACAGGCGCATGCCCAATAGTGACCCGGGAAGTGAAGCCGCAAAGATTAATTTCATGATTCCAATATCAAAGATTGTAGCTGCAGCATCCAAGGGACAGGTGAGTGTACTTCTTCGAAAAGTCACCACCTACAGTATTTGTAGATGATGAGCATTTTTTTTTGAATTTGGAGCTTGACACCCTGCTTAACAGATTTAACCCCCCCCCCCCAAAACAGCTTCTGGAGTCCCTGTGTAAGTTACCCATAAAACCCTTACTACAGCAGTAATAGTATAGATAGTGACAATAATAAACAACCTTACAACTCCAACAACCCAAAGCCAGGTAAACTGAATAAACGTTATCAAGACAAACGAACTTTCATCAAGTCTTCGCAAGTTTCACGTACGAATGCTAATAACATCTGCGTAAGTTTCACGTACGAATGCTAATAACATCTGCGCAAGTTTCACGTACGAATGCTAATAACATCTGCGCAAGTTTCACGTACGAATGCTAATAACATCTGCGCAAGTTTCACGTACGAATGCTAATAACATCTGCGCAAGTTTCACGTACGAATGCTAATAACATCTGCGCAAGTTTCACGTACGAGTGCTAATAACATCTGCGCAAGTTTCACGTACGAGTGCTAATAACATCTGCGCAAGTTTCACGTACGAATGCTAATAACATCTGCGCAAGTTTCACGTACGAGTGCTAATAACATCTGCGCAAGTTTCACGTACGAGTGCTAATAACATCTGCGCAAGTTTCACGTACGAATGCTAATAACATCTGCGCAAGTTTCACGTACGAATGCTAATAACATCTGCGCAAGTTTCACGTACGAATGCTAATAACATCTGCGCAAGTTTCACGTACGAATGCTAATAACATCTGCGCAAGATTAGACATATCAAGTATAACCATAGTAGCGCACGTGCTTGACTTACTTTTTTTGATGGCTTTTCGAATTCTCCTGTACTGATCGTGCTCCCTGGATTTGAAGTCGGACCATCGCTTGCGCAGTTGATCCTTGCCCCTTCGTACGCCGAATTTATGCTCCAGGGTGCTGACGACTGTAGTGAGAATCTTGTCCTTGCGCAAGTTGGGTCGAGGGTACGGGCCATTTTCCCCGTCGTAATCTTCCCTTTGGAGGATGTCCACCATCTCCACCATCTCTTCAAAGGCCATATTGGTGGCCTTATATCTGCTGCTGGATGCAGATGTGTTCGCTTCTGGGCTTTCCTCCGCGCTACTGGCTGAGAATGTGTCCGCCATCTTCATGAATTTATTCACCCACAATGCAATGAGGGGAAGCGGGGCGGGGAATACTCGTTAGGAGGAACGTCATGGGCGGGCGACGCGGAGGACGCAGGCGGACTTCGACGCGTGCGCAGTGTATATAAGGCTGTTTGAGGGCCCCACGTGTTCCCGAACGGAAGTAGCGAGCGCTCTGTACGAAGGTAAGTGTTTTCTAGGATGCATTACTGTGGTTTATTGGGTTTTGGGCCTGCATTTTTTTAAGGATATGTGTGTGTTGCTGCCTGTGTGTGGGTGTGTTGCTGCCTGTGTGTAGGGGTTGCTGCCTGTGTGTAGGGGTTGCTGCCTGTGTGTAGGGGTTGCTGCCTGTGTGTAGGGGTTGCTGCCTGTGTGGGTGTGTTGCTGCCTGTGTGTAGGGGTTGCTGCCTGTGTGTAGGGGTTGCTGCCTGTGTGGGTGTGTTGCTGCCTGTGTGTGGGTGTGTTGTGTAATGTTTTGTTTGAAAAACTGGATGTGCGTTTTTAGTAACATTTGTGTTTTTGGTCTTTTGTATTGCCATTACTAACAAAACAGAAACAAACATGTCAGCAGCCCAGTTAAATCCATTTAAGGACCAGCAGTTCATGTCGGAATTCATTGCGCTGTACCGTAAAAATGCCAACCTGTGGCAGCTCAAGAACCCTTTATATGGAAATAGGGATGTCCGGAAGGTAACACTGGGGCCACTTTTGGATTTTGTGAAGACTCAAGTCCCCAACGCAGACATCAAGTTTGTTGAAGCCAGAATTTCAAGTTTAAGGCACATGTACAAGCGGGAGCGCAGGAAGATTGAGGAATCAGTCAGATCAGGAGCAGCAGCAGAGAATGTTTATGTACCCAAGCTGTGGTACTACAACCAACTGGCTTTTCTAGGTGACCAGATGGAACCCAGGCAATCACTGTCCACTCTTCCCTCCACCCTTCCCTCCACTCTTCCCTCCACTCTTCCCTCCACCCCAGCTGAGGCTTCCACGGAAGGAGAAGACCCCTCCACCTTGGAGCAGGCTGATGCGCCCAGCTGGAGCCAGGTATATATTTTGTAGCCTAAATAGTGATTGGGTGAATATTAATGATGTCAACGTAAAAATGTGAAACAATTAACACCCTGAACTCAGAATTGGGAAAAAAACAGCCAAAAATTGCGCACACTTCTAAAAAGTGTTGGTGCTACATATCGATACATATATAGTGTATACATACATCCAGTAGTGGCCAAAAATGCCTTATACAACATTGGTGATCTGCTTGGAAAATGCAGGGGTCCAAATGATAGCCTTTTGGATCTTTTTTAAAATTTATCTGCACGTTCATAAGTTTACAATTGGATGATTGAGGAGGCCATAAACCAAAAAACATGTGTTTGATTTTTGATTTTATTTGCACACAGGATGAGCTGACCCAGGATGATGCCGGGACAAGTGGTATGGAGGAGGAGGACATGACCAGCGAGAGCCAGGAGGTGGCTGGGCCCAGCACGAGCCAGACTGTCAGCCAGACTGTAAGAAGTCTACCTCCACCCCTGCCCTTACCCCCAAGAAGGCCCAGGAGGATGACCATGGTTGAGGAGGAATCACTCAACCTTATTCGGCAGGCGAGTGAGATTCTCCAAAGACCCCCCATTCCAGAAGAGGCCTATGCCACCTACTTGGCCAGCAGGTTGCTGGAAATGGAGAAGGGCCAACGGCACCTGTGCGAGGGCCTAATTTTTGAAGCTAGTAAGGGGGGTTTGAGGGGTCAATTAAGAGAATCCACCCGCCTGACACATGAAGGCCCGACAGCAACTTCTCCTCCTCCTCCTCCTCCTCTTCCTTCTTCTCCTCCTCCTCCTCCTCCTCCTCCTACCACAAGTCAGCCTCCAAGGAAGCGTGCAGGGAAGACTGCAGGGAAGAGTGCAGGGCAGCGTGGTGGGAAGAGTCGGAAGTGATTGCCTGGCTTCAGTCTGGTCTCACAGAAAACACAGGCTGTTGTAGTGCCACAGCTTGGGGACATAGATGTCATCTGCTGCTGTTCCTGGTCTGTGTGATTCCTGGTCAATCTTCTTGTGCTCCCTATATTGGATCAAATATGCCCAAGCTTAATTTTTGGCTTCACAAACTTGATGTCTGCCGTTGGGGCAAAAAGTCTTCACAAAATCTCAAAGTGGCTCCAGTGTTGCCTTCCTATTTTGTTTTGCCTTGTTTGTTTAAACCACAATAAATGGTAATTTAATTTCAAGAAAATAATGATATACGTGCTTGTTATTCAAAAACATAGTTTATTTAGGAGTAGGCAGGTACATGTCTAAATTATATGGAGGGCATTTCCAAAACGCACATTCATTTGACAATACAAGTGTAAAGTGCAACTTCAATGGAACTGCAAGTGCAGTCGCTGGAAAGGTGAGGGTTAAGATCTGAATTAAGGGCAAGCTCTGCTGACTCCACAATTGTATCATGTGTAATAACAAATCCTTTTGATAACCAACAAATAATAAAATATATCTAAATAGAGATATATATACATATATATATATATATATATATATATATATATATATATATATATATTATATATATATATATATATATATATATATATATATATATATATATATATATATATATATATATATATATGTCTATATATCTATCTATCTATATATATATATATATATATATATATATATATATATATATATATATATATATATATAAATGTATATATAGATATATATATATTTTTTTCTATTGAGATATATAGATATATTTTTTTTTTGGTGATTTGGATATATATATATATATATATATATATCTAGATATCTAGATATCTAGATATATATATCTATATATATATCTATATATATATATATATATATATATATATATATATATATATATATATATATAGAGATATAGATATATATACAAATATATAACTTCACTAAAGAATGCTGAAGAAAAAACGTTCGGGAGTACTCTGCGTGAATATACAAGCAGCAAGGCAAAATCATTCTTCAAGTACGATAACATACAAATTCCGCTGTCAGAAAATATCAAAAAAAGATCAGCAGCGTGACGATTGTGCTAGCTTCAAAACGAAGGCTAGTTTTACCAGACCGAGCGAGTCCGTGACATACTTGCTACTGAGCATGCGTCCTTTTTGGTACGCCGGACCATACTACACACGGCGGGATTGTCCGCCGGACTGCCAAGTCCAGCGGATAATTTTAAAACCAAACTTAAAACTTTAGTCCGCCGTACTTTGGCCAAAAAAAGTCCGCCGGCGCCCACACACGAGGGGATTATCCGTTGGACTTCGGTCCAGCGGATAATCCCGCGGGATAGTCCCTTCGTGTGTACGCGGCATAACACTACGTATCACTGATCCCAGTGCTATACAGATAAATGGAGTTGATGCACTATAGCAGCTATTATATAAATAAAACAAATTATAAAAATGCAAAGATAAAATACGAAAAAATCATCCCAGCATTAACAGCGCTAAAAAAAAATAACTAGGAGTATTTAGTGCAATTAAAGGACAATCAAATCCCACACACAAACATCAATTCATATGTGACAGAGTCCAAAAAAGTCTTTAAGATAGCACCACATGGAGCACCACATCTTAAGGACTTTTTTGGACTCTGTCACATATGAATTGATGTTTGTGTGTGGGATTTGATTGTCCTTTAATTGCACTAAATACTCCTAGTTATGTTTTTAGCGCTGTTAATGCTGGTATGATTTTTTCAAATGTTATCTTTGTATTATTATCAATACCTATAATTTAATAGTAAACATAGTACCAGGAAAGAGAGTAGAGAGAATGCACTGCATCTGGGTGTTCTAAAAATAAAGGTTTAAAAATAATAATGAAATGTAAAGCTGATATTACAACAAACAGGGGGCTGATGGTTAAGGTCAGGGGAAGTTCACATATCTGCTGCCTGAGCTTTGGTCACACATAACATGATCATAATGGCAACCGATAGCAATGTCAGATGGAAAGCAGAGCTAGATCAGTGTTGAAACCAGTAGATCAGTCTGAGACTACAAATGCAAAATAAGAGAAAAGAAGAGACAGGAAATGTACCCAAACATGATTAAGGAAGCAAGATCTGCAAACTAGACAAGATCTTCAGCTATAGCAGCCACCTTTAGGGAAATATTTAGGTGGTTCTTCAACACTCAAATGCTCCAAGGACTTACCATGCACCGACGACATTCTCATACTTATGGAAGACAAGGGAACTGACCTGTGACTTGCAAGAGAGGGAACACAACAAGGGAACTGAGGCAGGGAGACTGATAGACACTAATATAACAAGTGAGTTAGTAGAAGAATATTGACTGTTGAAATACTAGTAGGAGCACCATCTTATTCAGAAGAAATTCAGTGCTGAGTTTAGCAGAGGCCAACTAGTAAACAGACAATGGCTAAAGAAATTAAAAAGTGCAGATCTAGAGACTGACTGTCAGGGCCTGGATTTGAACCCAGACCCTCAGCTGTGTGAGGCAATGTCTCTTCTTGCTGAGTCACCTAGAATGCTAGACAGTTTCCTAGATATTTCCTTGAATGATCCTGCCTTAAACCTTGTTTGTCTTGAACCTTTAACTCTTTGCTCCTCCCATGAACTTCCTGATTTAAGCCATGTCTCTGCACTTCCTGTTTCCCAGATCATTGTGCTCTCTCCAGTCAGTATCTCGCTTTTGTTTTTTTTGCTGCCACCCATATCTGTGCTACCACTCGTTACTGACCCTTGGCTTGTTCCTCGACAAAGCTTCAGCTTGATCCCAACCTACAACTACTTTTAGCTTGTTTACTGACCACGCTTCTGTTTTGATCCTCACCTGCTATATCTGCTACTGGACCCCAGCTTGCTCACCTCCTGGTGGGGCCATCCTGAGGGCCGCTACCTGATGCTAACACTCCGCTAAACCAATCTCCACCACCAGGAGCTCTGGTGACTACCGGATAGTACTTAGACTCCGCACCTCAGGTGAGCCTGACTTATTTGCCAGGTTGACCTGCTTGTATACCAATCCTTCTAGTCGGTGGGAGTCCCCCTACTGCTAGAACTACTGATCTCCGAGCCTGACCCTAGACCATGACACTGACATAGGACTAATATAAATAGCAAGAGGAAGCCAATTAAGCAAACACAAGTGGGGGAAACAGGGTTGAGCAAGGAATTGATGAAACACACTTTGAGACAAAAGATAAAAAACATAAGGCTAGCTATGGAATACATAAATAATAAAAAAAAAAGGCACAGCAAGCAAATTGCATTCAAAACATTTTGTTTTGGATATATTAAGGGGGAAGTTTAGAGCTGCACTGAGGTTTCTATTTCTGTCTGCATTACCATTGGGGAGATCTCCCACCACTTCCTCTCCCAGTGATACAACAGGAAGTAGTTTACTTTACAGGGGATGTAAAAACGAAGACCTAACTCTTCCCATCTCTGTACAATAAAATACTGTTGCCCTTTGGCAAGATTCTTCTGGCTTTCTGTATTATTCTTACAACTGATACAGACTACTGTATTTTAAACCCTGACAGGAGATCTAAACATTCCCCTGGTCTTTTCAAAACTTAAAAAAAACTTTGGTCAGAGCTTGCTTTAATAAAAAAGAAGCAATGCATATTATCTATTTCTCTTTCCCATCCACAACCATCAAAAGCACTAGAAATTATAGAATTTTAATAATCTTGAAAACTGACATTTCTAAAATTACAACACAGCAATATAAGATGTTGCACTTTCTAAAGAAAACAGAAGAGCGGGACTGATGTTTCATGGGTGATTTCCTTCATTTTCTTATTGTTCCAAAATGTATTGCCAATTGGCTTTGCTGCACCAAAGTAAGACATAGGTTTGGATATTAGCCCAAGTCATGCTTGTTAAACGTTGGATATTATCTTAGATTTGGCAGGTCCACTCCTCTGTAGAAAACATGCAATGAAATACACACCACTTTTTCTAGGTCATGCCTTCAACTGTCAGCTTGTATATAAACAAAATAAATGGATCAAAAAGAGAAAATTACTGTATATACTCGAGTATAAGCTGAGGCACCAAATTTTACCACAAAAAAACTGGCAAAATGTATTGACTCGAGTATAAGCCTAGGGTGGGAAATGCAGCAGCTACTGGTAAACAATGCCCATCTGCAGCCTCATCAGTGCCCATCTGCAGCCTCACTGCAGCCTCACTGTGCCCATCTGCAGCCTCACTGGGCCCATTTGCAGCCTCACTGGTCCCATCTACAGTCTCACTGTGCCGAAAAGGTCAGCTTATACTCGAGTATATACAGTACGTATAACAGAATATAAATTCAAGAGAACAGAGGATGATGTTTATTAAGGGATTTGATGCTTGCTGCAGTTTCCACTATAAAATATGTATCATTGTTTTAGGCAAGGCAGCCACATTTTGTAAATGTGTTGTGCTATAACCTAAATTGTTAAGAATACATACAGTATTTCACAAAAGTGAGTACACGCCTCACATTTTTGTAAATCTTTTCATGTGACAACACTGAAGAAATGGCATTTTACTACAATGTAAAGTAGTGAACAGCTTGTATAACAGTGTAAATGTTCTGCCCCCTCAAAATAACTCAACACACAGCCATTAATGTCTAAACCGCTGGCAACAAAAGTGAGTACACCCCTAAGTGAAAATGTCCAAATTGGGCCCAAAGTGTCAATATTTTGTGTGGCCACCATTATTTTCCAGCACTGCCTTAACCCTCTTGGGCATGGAGTTCACCAGAGCTTTATAGGTTGCCACTTGAGTCCTCTTCCACTCCTCCATGATGACTTTACGGAGCTGGTGGATGTTAGAGACCTTGCGCTCCTCCGCCTTCCGTTTGAGGATGCCCCACAGATGCTCAATAGGGTTTAGGTCTGGAGACATGCTTGGACAGTCCATCACCTTTACCCTCAGCTTCTTTAGCAAGGCAGTGGTCATCTTGGAGGTGTGTTTGGGGTCGTTATGTTGGAATACTGCCCTGTGGCCCAGTCTCTGAAGGGAGCGGATCATGCTCTGCTTCAGTATGTCACAGTACATGTTGGCATTCATGGTTTGCTTAATGAACTGTAGCTCCCCAGTGCCGGCAGCACTCATGCAGCTCCAGACCATGACACCCCCACCACCATGTTTGACTGTAGGCAAGACACACTTGTCTTTGTACACCTCACCTGGTTGCCACCACACACGCTTGACACCATCTGAACCAAATAAGTTTATCTTGGTCTCATCAGACCACAGGACATGGTTCCAGTAATCCATGTTCTTAGTTTGCTTGTCTTCAGCAAACTGTTTGCAGGCTTTCTTATGCATCGTCTTTAGAAGAGGCTTCCTTCTGGGACGACAGCCATGCAGACCAATTTGATGCAGTGTGTGGCGTATGGTCTGAGCACTGACAGGCTGACCCCCCACCCCTTCAACCTCTGCAGCAATGCTGGCAGCACTCATACATCTATTTCCCAAAGACAACCTCTGGATATGAAGCTAAGCACGTGCACTCAACCTCATCGGTCAACCATGGCGTGGGCTGTTCTGAGTGGTACCTGTCCTGTTAAACTGCTGTATGGTCTTGGCCACCATGCTGCAGCTCAGTTTCAGGGTCTTGGCAATCTTTTTATAGCCTAGGCCATCTTTATGTAGAGAAACAATTATTTTTTTTAGATCCTCAGAGAGTTCTTTGCCATGAGTTGCCATGTTGAACTTCCAGTGACCAGTATGAGAGAGTGAGAGCGATAACACCAAATTTAACCTGCTCCCCATTCACACCTGAGACCTTATAACACTAATGAGTCACATGACATCGGGGAGGGAAAATGGCTAATTGGGCCCAATTTGGACATTTTCACTTAGGGGTGTACTCACTTTTGTTGCCAGCGGTTTAGACATTAATGGCTGTGTGTTGAGTTATTTTGAGGGGGCAGCAAATTTACACAGTTATACAAGCTGTACACTCACTATTTTACATTGTAGCAAAGTGGCATTTATTCAGTGTTGTCACAAAAAAGGTATAATAAAATATTTACAAAAATGTGAGGGGTGTACTCACTTTTGTGAAATACTGTAATAAGTCCATCTAGTTCAACCAATCATGTCAGCTTAGACAATGTAATTGCATGGCTTTGTTAATAAACAAAGCCATGTCAGTGACAGCTGCTACTGTTTTTCGCCCACATTTAAATAAAGTAGCAGAGAAGATTGTTTCGATTAAAAAAAATGTCCTTTATTCCATATCAGCACAGGAAACAATATAATGTATAAAGGGGGCACAATATGGGCCCACTTGCTTAAGATTGTGGCCACCCCGTCCCATTATTTCATTTATTTAATTTGGGATTACAGCATTCAGACCAGCAGGTGATTAGGGTACTGTCCCCTTTAAGTTTTTTTTTTCAGGACCAGGATAGCGGACCAATGGGAAGTCAGGGAATCTTCTGGAAAACTTGGGAAAGGTTATTTAAGGGCTGAGGAGATAGAGTTATCCCTCTTTCCCGGCGGTAAGACAGGAAGAAGAAAGCACCCTCCCACCCCAGTCGCGAGCACTTTATGTGGTTGGGTCACCCTGGCATTCCGGGGGGGACTATTTATTTTCTATGCAAAAAAATATGTAGTACTGCTGCTCGAGTTCCAAAAACTGAGCAGCAAGAATTGATGTTTATTTGAATTCATGATGTAATTTGGTTGATAATAAAAGAGTATTGAAGGATATTTTATGTGAAAAAACAATAAAGTGCCACGGCCATTTTATTTGCCCAAAAATTTGGTATCTTGAGTTGTTATTTTATATATTGTATCTGAGGAAAGAAGCATTTTTTGGGATGGGTGTGGCATGCAATCTCATGATCTGATGCATTTCCTGCTGTACTTAGTGCTGTGTACAAGCCTTTTTGCAAAATTTGGTAAGGAGATAAAGGAAAGCATATGAAAAGAAGCAACGTGCTCCTCCTACTGACTGCATAAAAATCTTCATAACAATAATATGCAATATTTCATGGCTACCTGAATTTTTTTTTTACTTTACTTTTTTTACTACTATGGTTTAACCATAACCCCCTTTCACACTGAGGCGGTTTTCAGGCGTCGGCTATTTTTAGCAGCGCTTTACCATCATTTTAGCGTCCCTTTTTGGCTGCAAGCAGGGCGCTTTTAACCCCAGCTAGTGGCCGAAAAAGGGTTAAAAGCGCCCGTGGGCTCTTCGGCAGTGCTGGCTATTGATATTAATGGCAGGGGCATTTTAGGAGCTAAAGCGCGCCGCAAAAACGAGTGGCGCTTTAGCGCTAACAGCAGGGTGCTGCAGTGTGAAAGTAATCTAAAAATGTAAGAAAAAATGAAAAAACAATATACTGTACATTCCTTTTAATTGTATCAATGCAATCAACCTTTCACATAGTGTCTTGTTACCACTTGCTACTGTGGTGGCCCTGGTGAATTATTTTTTTTAAGTTTGAAAATGAAAACTGAAATGCTTGTGACTGGAACCTCAAAAAGAAAATAGCAGAATTCATCTCACTCCAAGCCTGAAGTAACGGTTTTCCAGGCCATTTAAATGCTTTGAATTTTTCTTCAAAGCACAGTGTGTAAAATCTCTCTGGTATATTGGTCAATACTCAATCACATTTTTTTTCAACACTGAAGGCAAGTGTTCTATGCAATATTTATTGTTTCTTTCCTGCTCCAAAAAGTGTGAGTTTTGAAACTATCTACTAAAAAGGTTAGTTGTCTCTCTGGTGTACACATAAACACTCTGCTCCCAGAAGCATTACAATTGAATTAAGCCTTATATAGTGTTTTAAAACAATACAAAAGTGTCCTAATTTCCACAAAGTCACATAGAATCTAGAGGGAAAAATTGTAAATTATTTGCAATATTCCACATTTCTGCATGAGTGGCTTTTAATAAAGTTGACACGCTAAATAAAAAAAAGTTCTACTTAAAATGATTGTAAAGTCTTGTTTTTTTTTTTTTTTTTTTTTTATTAAAAATAACAAACATGTTATACAGGTACTCCTCACTTAACAACCAGGTTCCGTTCCAACAACGAGGTCGTTAAATGAATTGGTTGTTAAACGGGGAGTCACAAGTAATCAATATTTTAAGCATTCTTAAGCCCCATACACACGGTCGGACAATCCGCGGACCAGGTCGGTCGGATTCTGTCCGTCGTACTTTGTCCGATGTTGGTGTTGCGTACACACGGTCGGACTACGTTGTCGGAATATCCGGTCTGCAAGAACGTCGTGACGTAAGTCGTCGTCCACGAGATTAGAAAAGGGAAGTTCAGCACCGCGTCAGGCACCCGTTGGGCTCCTTCTGCTGATCCCGTGTTTATCGCGAGTTAGTCGAAGTTTGGTGACTTAAGATTCGCGCTTCTCAGTTTTCTGACTCAGATCGTTACTGCTCTTCAGTTTGTGCTTGTCGTGCGTATCTGTTTATTAGTGCGTGTAGTCAGTTCGCATTTGTTGGTCATTGCGGCCTATATCTTGATATAGGACGCTTTGATTTGCACTGCTTATTGTCTGCTCGTTTCTGGTATTCATTTCGTTCTTTCAGGCCTTGCTGTTTATCGGTGCTTTCTGTTTGTCCGTTCTGACCAGCCGACCTTTTGTGACCTTGTGAGCGATGTTTCCCGTGCGTACTCGTCGCCGAGTTCGTGCTGTACGCGGAATTGGTGTCGGGCTTCTAGCTTTGAGCCAAGACCCGTCCATGAACAGAGTGACGAGGAGTATGTGGACCAAGAATTGGTTGCTTCAGCGTGACCAATTCTCGCACATGCCTTTGCTTCGTGAGATCCAGGAGAATAATCCTGATGATTTCAGGAACTTTCTCAGGATGACGGACCCCGATTTTCACCGTCTTTTGGCTTTGCTGACCCCCTTTATCAGCCGGCAGGATACCTGCATGAGACAAGCCATTACTCCGGAGCAGAGGCTTGTTGCCACGTTGAGGTACTTGGCGACAGGGAGAAGTCTTCAGGATTTGAAGTTCTCTTCAGGTATCTCTCCCCAGGCCCTGGGACTCATTATTCCAGAGACCTGTTCTGCCATCATCGAGGTCCTGCAGGAGGACTATATTAAGGTAACATTTCTCCTTTACTATTCCCTTCTATGTATGTTCTTTTTGCTAATGTCTTCTATTTTTGACCTCCTTCCCTAATTACCATGATTGCAATATGCTCTAATATGCTGTGCCCCTTTTCTCCTTCATGCATTTTTCCCTTCACTTACCTCACCAGCATGCTCTTCTGCCCCAATAGACACCTATGGCCTAGTCACCTAAGCAATGTATTTTGTCTGCTGCATAGGATTTTTTGCCCCCAAACACCCCCTAAAATATGCACAAATGTTTGCTGTGTGGTTTACTTCATGTAGAGCCCCTTTTTTTTATTGTTTTTGGTGGGGGGGGGGGCAAACTCATTAGGAACCCCCTCCCCCAACTGCTCTGTCAGATGGTACCAATCCTCTATCTGCTGGCTTTCCCAAGGTCAATACACACTATATACCTACCTCTTTTTAGTGGGCATCTTTAGGGATGAATTCTGCAAAGCATGTAGTGCAAGGGGCTGCCTCCATACTTTCCATTTCCTATTTTTTTGTGTTCTTTCCCTCCTATTAGCTTGCTTGGTAATTTCATAATGTCACAATGTGCTTTCCTTTTTTTTTGGGGGGGGGGGGGGGGGGTTGAAATGTTAGTTTAGATTTCCTGGGGGCTGCCCAAAGTGTTAAGTACAGAGGGTCTGGCCAAACTAGCACACATTATTGCGCCATTTGCCAATCAATGAAGTGCAGAGGGTTACCGGTCCAACACCCCCCCCCCCAAAACCCTAGTTATTGTCAAAGGCCCATCAGAAGTGGGGGGATTGATGGGGGGTGAGTAATCTGTGAAGGGGAGCCTCTACTTTTCTGTGCAAATACTTTCCAGCCTCCAATTTTATACAATGCTCTTGTTCCAAGATGTTGATTGTCTAATCTGCTTGCAATGTTTATGTGCAAAGTGACTAATTTTTTTTTCTTGTTTCACTCCACAGTTCCCTTCAACGCCACAGGAATGGCAGACTGTGGCCTCCCACTTTGCCAGCCGTTGGGACTTTCCTAACTGCGGAGGGGCAATTGATGGGAAACACTTCCGCATCGTCCCACCGCCCAACTCGGGGTCCCACTATTATAATTATAAAGGGTTTAATAGTGTAGTGATGTTGGCGGTGGTGTCGGCAACATATGAATTTATGTATGTGGACGTGGGGATGAACGGCCGGATCTCGGATGGTGGTGCCATTACGCACACGGAGTTCTACTGGCGTCTCCAAAGTGGCAGTCTGTGCTTGCCACCTCCAGAGGAGAATGCTGAAGGACTCCCCTTCGTCTTTGTCGCAGATGAAGCGTTTGCGTTGACTCCCCATGTGATGAGGCCGTTCCCGATGAGGACCCTCACCCCAGAACAGAGGGTCTTCAACTACAGGCTGTCCAGAGCCAGAAGAGTGGTGGAGAACACTTTTGGCATCCTGGCCAGCCGCTTCCGCCTGTTCTTGACGGCAATTAACTTGGCGGAATACAAACTGAACCACATAGTTCTTGCCTGTTGCATATTGCACAACTTCCTCAAAAGACATAACAGGAACTATGTGGTGCCCGTTGGGCCAGATGTGGAAGGCCCTCCAAATGCGGACCTCACAGCCCTTCAAGTGGCACGTCCAGGCTTGCCCCCTCTAAATGCCCGCGCGGTCCGCGAGCAATATATGGAGTACTTTGTGGGTAGGGGGGCTATTGCTCTGCCTGACGATGTGTGAGAGGCATTTTTTAATAAATGTGATATTTCAACCAACCTATGATTTCTTGTGATTTCAGTATTCTTTTTTGCTTATTTTACCTTGAAATTTTTTCACTTTGCCTTCGACAGTGGGAATGCACTTTCTGGGCAAAAGGAGGTAACAGTCTCTTCTTCCCAAAAAGATTAGTCTCATGTTGTGTGTTTGATACCTAATCTTTGGTCTAGATAAGGTTTGTACTGCCTAACTGACACCCAAAATACTCCCTTTCATCACCAGGTCAGACATGTGTGTATTCTCAAAAATGCTGTGCTCCGTGTTTTCGTACAAAGCACTGTGGGTGTCATTTACATAAGTCAAATCCACTATGCTCTACAAGTGCAGTGAAAAAGTGCCCTGGAAAAGAAACTTGCAGTGCAAAGTGGACTTGCCTTTAGTAAATAACACCAATTGGCCCCCATATCCTTTACATTTGACATACATAATGCATTGTGTTTTTGAAATAAGGAAGCCACACATTTCGAAAAATAAAATAGTTTACTTGGAAAACATTCACAAGTGTGTTTACAATCTTCACGCCCAAACTGACAACATCTTGGTTATTTACAGCATTGTTTAGAAACATTACGCAATTGGTAAAACCAGGCATGGAGCAAAACAGAACCTATGAACTTGGAAAGTTCAACTTTGTAAAGTGAAGACAAGATCAGACATGACTATATGTTCAAAGTGTGTTTGATCTTGCCTTCATCACATGGGGGGGTCACCCCTGGAAAGTTGAAATTTAGAACATGCACACAATTTGGGTCTGAAAATGGTCATTAGATTGTAAAACACATGCCTAGAAGCTTCAAAAGTGCCATTTTCCATCATGGGGATGAATGGACGTTTTTTGGGGGTGCAACCCCTTCACCACAACCACTTTCGTAGTTCGTAAAGTGGTTGCACCCCCAAAAAAACGATGGCATTCATCCACCATGATGGGAGCTAGCACATGTGGACACAATGTGTGCATGTTCCAAATTTCAGTGTTCAGAAGCTGGCACAAATGTGTGTTAATTACTTGGTGCTTTTTCATATTTTTCCTAAAACATCAATGATGTTCTTCAATTTTTGTTGAACATCATTGATGTTTTGCTTTATGTAATCGAGATCTCTATTGCAGACCATTATCTCCCCGATGAGTACGTGGGCACTCTCTGTGGTAAAGTGCGATTTTTCTTCCACAACATCCACGTCACCTAAAAACCACAAACAAACAAAAATCGGGTGTTGGAAATGAGGCAGGCATACATTGATTAGCTTACCAGTAGCTGTGTTCTCCCACACTCACCTGTTGTGGTGACAATTTCTCCAAGTTCAATGATCTCTCCTTCCTCCTCCTCCTCCTCTGCTTCTGCTGTTTCACCTTTTTTGGGAGGTGTGGGTTTTGGGGTTTCCTCAGACGGGCCAACTTTTCGCTCCCCTATGAGAATGTACAAAAGGAAGATTTAGCAACACAATCTATTGAGGGCAGAAATAGAAAATGACAAACATTGCTTGAAAGTGACGGACACAATTTTTGTTTTGGCCAGTTACAAATGCCAACTACATGAATGTAGTCACTTTGTAAAGGTGCTAAACTGACTAGCTTTTTGGTAGAAGTTTGTGTGATGGAGACCCCCCTCTAGTATCCACTGGAGCACATGTGTGGAAAAGCCTAATAAAAAGGTGGTTTGGGTGTCCCAGCACTAGTGCTCTAGAGTCCAGATGGGTAACCAGCTACTGGGTGACCTCTCCTTTACATTGACTAAATTGGCTTTACATTCTTGATGACATTTCGAGTGAGAACAAACTTCCTTTCCACAAAAAAAACACCAAACATCGTATTATAAGTGGCCGATCGTTGCGTACGATCGAATGGACACACACACGACCATGACAGTGGCAGAAAGATCGAGGCTGAGTACGATCGAATGCACAGACGAACATGAAAGTGGCCATTTTGGAATGTACAACTTTGTAAAAATCAAACCACATGGAGCAGTATGCAAGCAAGAAATCAAACACAAAGCCCAACTACTTACTTTTTTGAAGAATTCGCTTGATCTTTCTGTACTGATCGGCCTCCCTCAGTTTCAGGTCTGACCAGCGTTTCCTGAGTTGCTCCTTGGATCGTTGTACCCCAAAATGATTGTACAGCCTCCTCACAACTTTAGACATGATCTTGGCCTTGCGGACATTGGGGTTGAGGTAAGGGCCATACTTCCCATCATAGTCGCTCCTCTTTAATATGTCCACCATCTCCAACATTTCTCCAAATGACATATTTGAGGCCTTGAATTTCTGGCTCCGGGATCGGGACGTTTGTGCCTCCGGACTTTCCTCGTCCTCCTCCTCGTTGGTGGGATATTTGGGGCGCACCTGCTGTGTCCCCGCCATGTGCTCTCCCCACTGCGCCGTAAAGAGAAGGGGTGGGGAATAGACGAGAAAGACCGTCAGGGGCGGGCGGAGTTTGACGCATGCGCACTGTATATAAAACGTCACACGCCTGTGTCGTAGCCACGATCTGGGAGACGAGGGGAGAGAAAGCTCACGCACGAGACGATCGCTAGAAACGAAGGTACAATTTGACGTTGGTACATAACTAGCCTAGACTGATTATAACTTGAGGCTTCTTTATGGAGAAGATTAGGAGAGTTTAGGCTGACATTATTTATATTGTTTGGTGTGGTGTTGTGTCTTGCAGAGGTGATGGAGGCCTTCTACGACATGAGTTTTCTCCCCCTCTTCATTGATAAATACCGGGAATTCCCCCTCTTATGGCAACCTAAACATCGTGACTATAGCAACAGACCAAAGAGGTACGCAGCCCTGCTGAAACTTGTGGCATTTGTAAAGCCTAACCTGCCCATGGCAACCGTGGCAAACTTAAAAGTGAAGATTAACAACATGAAGAGTACCTATTTCCGGGAGCGCAATAAGGTCCGGAAGTCCGTAGCATCTGGAGCTGCAGCAGATGATGTCTATGCCCCCACGCTCTGGTACTATGAGAGGCTCCACTTTCTCAAAGACCAGGCTACTGTCAGGAAGTCACTCTCGACTCTTCCTTGCACGCGTCCTTCCGCGCACGCCACCCCTGATGAGGCTTCCGAGGACCAACCTGGGCCTTCCAGTATGGAATATGTGCAGGAGCCCAGCTTGTTCCAGGTATAGTAGTTTTGTAACCATTTTGGGGAATAATGAATGATGTTCAGTTAATTCTGGATCCCCAATTGCTTAGTTCCTAACGTGATTGACATATCAACAGACAGTAGTGTTGGAGACATTTTTGGGAAGAGTCTAAACTGCAGGGCTGAGAATTGTATGGTTTTCTATTTGTAAACATTTTGCAACAGTCACTAGATGAGAATTGTGTGTGTTTGATGAACAAATAACTGAAACTATGTCCCTTTTTCATACACAGGAAGACCTCAGCCAGGAGGTGGCTGTGGAAGGTGGCAGTCAGGAGGAGGCAGGGGGTAGTGGCAGCCAACAGGGGGGTAGGCGTAGGAGCCTGACTGTCTCCCAAGTCCCTCCCCTCCGCCTTCCCTACAGAAGGGCGAAAAGCATGGGGGAGGTGGGAGAGTCAGCGCTCCAGCTGATCCGAGATGCCTCAGCCTCCCTATATGCCACACCCACCTACGAGGAGGCCTTTGCCTCCTTGGTTGGC
>CM053031.1:202936590-202999401 GCA_028564925.1 Lithobates sylvaticus
CAAGTCCTATGGGTGCTTCTGGGAAGAAAATATAGGAGCTCTGTGTGATGGGACTAACACAGTACAAGTCCTATGGGTGCTTCTGGGAAGAAAAAATATAGGAGCTCTGTGTGATGCACTAACACAGTACAAGTCCTATGGGTGCTTCTGGAAGAAAATATAGGAGCTCTGTGTGATGGGACTAACACACTACAAGTCCTATGGGTGCTTCTGGTTTTTTTTGTTTTTGCTCGTTTTTTTTTTTTAAAGAAAATATAGGAACTCTGTGTGATGCCACTAACACACTACAAGTCCTATGGGTGCTTCTGGGAAGAAAATATAGGAACTCTGTGTGATGGCACTAACACACTAAAAGTCCTATGGGTGCTTCTGGGAAGAAAATATAGGAGCTCTGTGTGATGTGACTAACACACTACAAGTCCTGTGGGTGCTTCTGAGAAGAAAATATAGGAGCTCTGTGTGATGGACTAACACAGTACAAGTCCTATGGGTGCTTCTGGAAGAAAATATAGGAGCTCTGTGTGTTCCCACTAACACACAATAGAAGTCCTATGGGTGCTTCTGGGAAGAAAATATAGGAACTCTGTGTGATGGGACTAACACACTACAAGTCCTATGGGTGCTTCTGGGAAGAAAATATAGGAACTCTGTGTGATGCCACTAACACACTACAAAGTCCTATGGGTGCTTCTGGGAAGAAAATATAGGAACTCTGTGTGATGCCACTAACACACTACAAGTCCTATGGGTGCTTCTGGGAAGAAAATATAGGAGCTCTGTGTGATGGGACTAACACACTACAAGTCCTAGGGTGCTTCTGGGAAGAAAATATAGGAACTCTGTGTGATGGGACTAACACACTACAAGTCCTATGGGTGCTTCTGGGAAGAAAAATATAGGAGCTCTGTGTGATGGGACTAACACACTACAAGTCCTATGGGTGCTTCTGGGAAGAAAATATAGGAGCTGTTGTGTGATGGCACTAACACACAATACAAGTCCTATGGGTGCTTCTGGGAAGAAAATATAGGAACTCTGTGTGATGGGACTAACACACTACAAGTCCTATGGGTGCTTCTGGGAAGAAAATATAGGAGCTCTGTGTGATGGGACAAACACACTACAAGTCCTATGGGTGCTTCTGGGAAGAAAATATAGGAACTCTGTGTGATGGGACTAACACACTACAAGTCCTATGGGTGCTTCTGGAAGAAAATATAGGAGCTCTGTGTGATGGGACTAACACACTACAAGTCCTATGGGTGCTTCTGGGAAGAAAATATAGGAGCTCTGTGTGATGCCACTAACACAGTACAAGTCCTATGGGTGCTTCTGGGAAGAAAATATAGGAACTCTGTGTGATGCCACTAACACACTACAAGTCCTAATGGGTGCTTCTGGGAAGAAAATATAGGAGCTCTGTGTGATGCCACTAACACACTACAAGTCCTATGGGTGCTTCTGGGAAGAAAATATAGGAACTCTGTGTGATGCCACTAACACACTACAAGTCCTATGGGTGCTTCTGGGAAGAAAATATAGGAACTCTGTGTGATGGACTAACACAGTACAAGTCCTATGGGTGCTTCTGGGAAGAAAATATAGGAACTCTGTGTGATGGGACTAACACACTACAAGTCCTATGGGTGCTTCTGGGAAGAAAATATAGGAGCTCTGTGTGATGGGCCTAACACACTACAAGTCCTATGGGTGCTTCTGGGAAGAAAATATAGGAGCTCTGTGTGATGGGACTAACACACAATTGAAGTCCTATGGGTGCTTCTGGGAAGAAAATATAGGAGCTCTGTGTGATGGGACTAACACACTACAAGTCCTAAGGGTGCTTCTGGGAAGAAAATATAGGAGCTCTGTGTGATGGGACTAACACAGTACAAGTCCTATGGGTGCTTCTGGGAAGAAAAATATAGGAGCTCTGTGTGATGGGACTAACACATACAAGTCCTATGGGTGCTTCTGGGAAGAAAATATAGGAGCTCTGTGTGATGGGACTAACACACTACAAGTCCTATGGGTGCTTCTGGGAAGAAAATATAGGAGCTCTGTGTGATGGGACTAACACACTACAAGTCCTATGGGTGCTTCTGGGAAGAAAATATAGGAGCTCTGTGTGATGGGACTAACTCACTACAAGTCCTATGGGTGCTTCTTGGGAAGAAAATATAGGAACTCTGTGTGATGGGACTAACACACTACAAGTCCTATGGGTGCTTCTGGGAAGAAAATATAGGAGCTCTGTGTGATGGGACTAACACACTACAAGTCCTATGGGTGCTTTGGGAAGAAAATATAGGAACTCTGTGTGATGCCACTAACACAGTACAAGTCCTATGGGTGCTTCTGGGAAGAAAATATAGGAGCTCTGTGTGATGGGACTAACACATACAAGTCCTATGGGTGCTTCTGGGAAGAAAATATAGGAGCTCTGTGTGATGGGACTAACACACTACAAGTCCTATGGGTGCTTCTGGGAAGAAAATATAGGAGCTCTGTGTGATGGGACTAAACACACTACAAGTCCTATGGGTGCTTCTGGGAAGAAAATATAGGAGCTCTGTGTGATGGGACTAACACACTACAAGTCCTATGGGTGCTTCTGGGAAGAAAATATAGGAGCTCTGTGTGATGCCACTAACACAGTACAAGTCCTATGGGTGCTTCTGGGAAGAAAAAATATAGGAGCTCTGTGTGATGCACTAACACACTAGAAGTCCTATGGGTGCTTCTGGGAAGAAAATATAGGAGCTCTGTGTGATGGGACTAACACACTACAAGTCCTATGGGTGCTTCTGGAAGAAAATATAGGAGCTCTGTGTGATGGGACTAACACAGTACAAGTCCTATGGGTGCTTCTGGGAAGAAAATATAGGAGCTCTGTGTGATGCCACTAACACATACAAGTCCTATGGGTGCTTCTGGGAAGAAAATATAGGAACTCTGTGTGATGCCACTAACACAGTACAAGTCCTATGGGTGCTTCTGGGAAGAAAATATAGGAGCTCTGTGTGATGGGACTAACACAGTACAAGTCCTATGGGTGCTTCTGGAAGAAAATATAGGAGCTCTGTGTGATGCCACTAACACACTACAAGTCTATGGGTGCTTCTGGGAAGAAAATATAGGAGCTCTGTGTGATGCCACTAACACAGTACAAGTCCTATGGGTGCTTCTGGGAAGAAAATATAGGAACTCTGTGTGATGCACTAACACACTAGAAGTCCTATGGGTGCTTCTGGAAGAAAATATAGGAGCTCTGTGTGATGCCACTAACACAGTAGAAGTCCTATGGGTGCTTCTGGGAAGAAAATATAGGAACTCTGTGTGATGCCACTAACACACTACAAGTCCTATGGGTGCTTCTGGGAAGAAATATAGGAACTCTGTGTGATGCCACTAACACACTACAAGTCCTATGGGTGCTTCTGGGAAGAAAATATAGGAGCTCTGTGTGATGGGACTAACACACTACAAGTCCTATGGGTGCTTCTGGAAGAAAATATAGGAGCTCTGTGTGATGGGACTAACACACTACAAGTCCTATGGGTGCTTCTGGGAAGAAAATATAGGAGCTCTGTGTGATGGGACTAACACACTACAAGTCCTATGGGTGCTTCTGGGAAGAAAATATAGGAGCTCTGTGTGATGGGACTAACACACTACAAGTCCTATGGGTGCTTCTGGGAAGAAAATATAGGAACTCTGTGTGATGCCACTAACACACTACAAGTCCTATGGGTGCTTCTGGGAAAGAAAATATAGGAGCTCTGTGTGATGGGGACTAACACACTACAAGTCCTATGGGTGCTTCTGGGAAGAAAATATAGGAGCTCTGTGTGATGGGACTAACACACTACAAGTCCTATGGGTGCTTCTGGGAAGAAAATATAGGAGCTCTGTGTGATGGGACTAACACACTACAAGTCCTATGGGTGCTTCTGGGAAGAAAATATAGGAGCTCTGTGTGATGGGACTAACACACTACAAGTCCTATGGGTGCTTCTGGGAAGAAAATATAGGAGCTCTGTGTGATGGGACTAACACACTACAAGTCCTATGGGTGCTTCTGGGAAGAAAATATAGGAGCTCTGTGTGATGGGACTAACACACTACAAGTCCTTGGGGTGCTTCTGGGAAGAAAATATAGGAGCTCTGTGTGATGGGACTAACACACTACAAGTCCTATGGGTGCTTCTGGGAAGAAAATATAGGAGCTCTGTGTGATGGGACTAACACATACAAGTCCTATGGGTGCTTCTGGGAAGAAAATATAGGAGCTCTGTGTGATGGGACTAACACACTACAAGTCCTATGGGTGCTTCTGGGAAGAAAATATAGGAGCTCTGTGTGATGGGACTAACACACTACAAGTCCTATGGGTGCTTCTGGGAAGAAAATATAGGAGCTCTGTGTGATGGGACTAACACACTACAAGTCCTATGGGTGCTTCTGGGAAGAAAATATAGGACTCTGTGTGATGGGACTAACACACTACAAGTCCTATGGGTGCTTCTGGGAAGAAAATATAGGAGCTCTGTGTGATGGGACTAACACACTACAAGTCCTATGGGTGCTTCTGGGAAGAAAATATAGGAGCTCTGTGTGATGCCACTAACACACTACAAGTCCTATGGGTGCTTCTGGGAAGAAAATATAGGAACTCTGTGTGATGGGACTAACACACTACAAGTCCTATGGGTGCTTCTGGGAAGAAAATATAGGAGCTCTGTGTGATGGGACTAACACACTACAAGTCCTATGGGTGCTTCTGGGAAGAAAATATAGGAGCTCTGTGTGATGGGACTACACACTACAAGTCCTATGGGTGCTTCTGGGAAGAAAATATAGGAGCTCTGTGTGATGGCACTAACACAGTACAAGTCCTATGGGTGCTTCTGGGAAGAAAATATAGGAGCTCTGTGTGATGGGACTAACACACTACAAGTCCTATGGGTGCTTCTGGGAAGAAAATATAGGAACTCTGTGTGATGGGACTAACACACTACAAGTCCTATGGGTGCTTCTGGGAAGAAAATATAGGAGCTCTGTGTGATGGGACTAACACACTACAAGTCCTATGGGTGCTTCTGGGAAGAAAATATAGGAGCTCTGTGTGATGGGACTAACACACTACAAGTCCTATGGGTGCTTCTGGGAAGAAAATATAGGAGCTCTGTGTGATGGGACTAACACACTACAAGTCCTATGGGTGCTTCTGGGAAGAAAATATAGGAACTCTGTGTGATGGGACTAACACACTACAAGTCCTATGGGTGCTTCTGGGAAGAAAATATAGGAGCTCTGTGTGATGGGACTAACACACTACAAGTCCTATGGGTTGCTTCTGGGAAGAAAATATAGGAGCTCTGTGTGATGCCACTAACACACTACAAGTCCTATGGGTGCTTCTGGGAAGAAAATATAGGAAGCTCTGTGTGATGGGACTAACACACTACAAGTCCTATGGGTGCTTCTGGGAAAGAAAATATAGGAGCTCTGTGTGATGGGACTAACACACTACAAGTCCTATGGGTGCTTCTGGGAAGAAAATATAGGAGCTCTGTGTGATGGACTAACACACTACAAGTCCTATGGGTGCTTCTGGGAAGAAAATATAGGAGCTCTGTGTGATGGGACTAACACACTACAAGTCCTATGGGTGCTTCTGGGAAGAAAATATAGGAGCTCTGTGTGATGGGACTAACACACTACAAGTCCTATGGTGCTTCTGGGAAGAAAATATAGGAACTCTGTGTGATGGGACTATAACACACTACAAGTCCTATGGGTGCTTCTGGGAAGAAAATATAGGAACTCTGTGTGATGGCACTAACACACTACAAGTCCTATGGGTGCTTCTGGGAAGAAAATATAGGAACTCTGTGTGATGGGACTAACACACTACAAGTCCTATGGGTGCTTCTGGGAAGAAAATATAGGAGCTCTGTGTGATGGGACTAACACACTACAAGTCCTATGGGTGCTTCTGGGAAGAAAATATAGGAGCTCTGTGTGATGGGACTAACACACTACAAGTCCTATGGGTGCTTCTGGGAAGAAAATATAGGAGCTCTGTGTGATGGGACTAACACACTACAAGTCCTATGGGTGCTTCTGGGAAGAAAATATAGGAGCTCTGTGTGATGGGACTAACACACTACAAGTCCTATGGGTGCTTCTGGGAAGAAAATATAGGAACTCTGTGTGATGGGACTAACACACTACAAGTCCTATGGGTGCTTCTGGGAAGAAAATATAGGAGCTCTGTGTGATGGGACTAACACACTACAAGTCCTATGGGTGCTTCTGGGAAGAAAATATAGGAGCTCTGTGTGATGGGACTAACACACTACAAGTCCTATGGGTGCTTCTGGGAAGAAAATATAGGAGCTCTGTGTGATGCACTAACACACTACAAGTCTATGGGTGCTTCTGGGAAGAAAATATAGGAGCTCTGTGTGATGGGACTAACACACTACAAGTCCTATGGGTGCTTCTGGGAAGAAAATATAGGAGCTCTGTGTGATGGGACTAAACACACTACAAGTCCTATAGGTGCTTCTGGGAAGAAAATATAGGAGCTCTGTGTGATGGGACTAACACACTACAAGTCCTATGGGTGCTTCTGGGAAGAAATATATAGGAGCTCTGTGTGATGGGACTAACACACTACAAGTCCTATGGGTGCTTCTGGGAAGAAAATATAGGAGCTCTGTGTGATGGACTAACACACTACAAGTCCTATGGGTGCTTCTGGGAAGAAAATATAGGAGCTCTGTGTGATGGGACTAACACACTACAAGTCCTATGGGTGCTTCTGGGAAGAAAATATAGGAGCTCTGTGTGATGGACTAACACACTACAAGTCCTATGGGTGCTTCTGGGAAGAAAATATAGGAACTCTGTGTGATGGGACTAACACACTACAAGTCCTATGGGTGCTTCTGGGAAGAAAATATAGGAACTCTGTGTGATGGGACTAACACACTACAAGTCCTATGGGTGCTTCTGGGAAGAAAATATAGGAACTCTGTGTGATGGGACTAACACACTACAAGTCCTATGGGTGCTTCTGGGAAGAAAATATAGGAACTCTGTGTGATGCCACTAACACACTACAAGTCCTATGGGTGCTTCTGGGAAGAAAATATAGGAGCTCTGTGTGATGGGACTAACACACTACAAGTCCTATGGGTGCTTCTGGGAAGAAAATATAGGAACTCTGTGTGATGGCACTAACACACTACAAGTCCTATGGGTGCTTCTGGGAAGAAAATATAGGAACTCTGTGTGATGGGACTAACACACTACAAGTCCTATGGGTGCTTCTGGGAAGAAAATATAGGAGCTCTGTGTGATGGACTAACACACTACAAGTCCTATGGGTGCTTCTGGAAGAAAATATAGGAGCTCTGTGTGATGGGGACTAACACACTACAAGTCCTATGGGTGCTTCTGGGAAGAAAATATAGGAGCTCTGTGTGATGGGACTAACACACTACAAGTCCTATGGGTGCTTCTGGTAAGAAAATATAGGAACTCTGTGTGATGGCACTAACACACTACAAGTCCTATGGGTGCTTCTGGCAAGAAAATATAGGAACTCTGTGTGATGGCACTAACACACTACAAGTCCTATGGGTGCTTCTGGGAAAAAATATAGGAGCTCTGTATGATGGGACTAACACACTACAAGTCCTATGGGTGCTTCTGGGAAGAAAATATAGGAGCTCTGTGTGATGGGACTAACACACTACAAGTCCTATGGGTGCTTCTGGGAAGAAAATATAGGAGCTCTGTGTGATGGGACTAACACACTACAAGTCCTATGGGTGCTTCTGGGAAGAAAATATAGGAACTCTGTGTGATGGCACTAACACACTACAAGTCCTATGGGTGCTTCTGGGAAGAAAATATAGGAACTCTGTGTGATGGGACTAACACACTACAAGTCCTATGGGTGCTTCTGGGAAGAAAATATAGGAGCTCTGTGTGATGGACTAACACACTACAAGTCCTATGGGTGCTTCTGGGAAGAAAATATAGGAGCTCTGTGTGATGGGACTAACACACTACAAGTCCTATGGGTGCTTCTGGTAAGAAAATATAGGAACTCTGTGTGATGGCACTAACACACTACAAGTCCTATGGGTGCTTCTGGGAAGAAAATATAGGAACTCTGTGTGATGGGACTAACACACTACAAGTCCTATGGGTGCTTCTGGGAAGAAAATATAGGAGCTCTGTGTGATGGACTAACACACTACAAGTCCTATGGGTGCTTCTGGGAAGAAAATATAGGAGCTCTGTGTGATGGGACTAACACACTACAAGTCCTATGGGTGCTTCTGGGAAGAAAATATAGGAGCTCTGTGTGATGGGACTAACACACTACAAGTCCTATGGGTGCTTCTGGGAAGAAAATATAGGAGCTCTGTGTGATGGGACTAACACACTACAAGTCCTATGGGTGCTTCTGGGAAGAAAATATAGGAGCTCTGTGTGATGGGACTAACACACTACAAGTCCTATGGGTGCTTCTGGGAAGAAAATATAGGAGCTCTGTGTGATGGGACTAACACACTACAAGTCCTATGGGTGCTTCTGGGAAGAAAATATAGGAGCTCTGTGTGATGGGACTAACACACTACAAGTCCTATGAGTGCTTCTGGGAAGACAATATAGGAGCTCTGTGTGATGGGACTAACACACTACAAGTCCCATGGGTGCTTCTGGGAAGAAAATATAGCTCTGTGTGATGGGACTAACACACTACAAGTCCTATAGGTGCTTCTGGGAAGAAAATATAGGAGCTCTGTGTGATGGGACTAACACACTACAAGTCCTATGGGTGCTTCTGGGAAGAAAATATAGGACTCTGTGTGATGGGACTAACACACACTACAAGTCCTATGGGTGCTTCTGGGAAGAAAATATAGGAGCTCTGTGTGATGGGACTAACACACTACAAGTCCTATGGGTGCTTCTGGGAAGAAAATATAGGAGCTCTGTGTGATGGACTAACACACTACAAGTCCTATGGGTGCTTCTGGGAAGAAAATATAGGAGCTCTGTGTGATGGGACTAACACACTACAAGTCCTATGGGTGCTTCTGGGAAGAAAATATAGGAACTCTGTGTGATGGGACTAACACACTACAAGTCCTATGGGTGCTTCTGGGAAGAAAATATAGGAGCTCTGTGTGATGGGACTAACACACTACAAGTCCTATGGGTGCTTCTGGGAAGAAAATATAGGAGCTCTGTGTGATGGGACTAACACACTACAAGTCCTATGGGTGCTTCTGGGAAGAAAATATAGGAGCTCTGTGTGATGGGACTATCACACTACAAGTCCTATAGGTGCTTCTGGGAAGAAAATATAGGAGCTCTGTGTGATGGGACTAACACACTACAAGTCCTATGGGTGCTTCTGCAAAGAAAATATAGGAACTCTGTGTGATGGGACTAACACACTACAAGTCCTATGGGTGCTTCTGGGAAGAAAATATAGGAGCTCTGTGTGATGGGACTAACACACTAAAAGTCCTATGGGTGCTTCTGGGAAGAAAATATAGCTCTGTGTGATGGGACTATCACACTACAAGTCCTATAGGTGCTTCTGGGAAGAAAATATAGGAGCTCTGTGTGATGGGACTAACACACTACAAGTCCTATGGGTGCTTCTGCAAAGAAAATATAGGAACTCTGTGTGATGGACTAACACACTACAAGTCCTATGGGTGCTTCTGGGAAGAAAATATAGGAGCTCTGTGTGATGGGACTAACACACTACAAGTCCTATGGGTGCTTCTGGGAAGAAAATATAGGAGCTCTGTGTGATGGGACTAACACACTACAAGTCCTATGGGTGCTTCTGGGAAGAAAATATAGGAGCTCTGTGTGATGGGACTATCACACTACAAGTCCTATAGGTGCTTCTGGGAAGAAAATATAGGAGCTCTGTGTGATGGGACTAACACACTACAAGTCCTATGGGTGCTTCTGGAAAGAAAATATAGGAACTCTGTGTGATGGGACTAACACACTACAAGTCCTATGGGTGCTTCTGGGAAGAAAATATAGGAGCTCTGTGTGATGGGACTAACACACTACAAGTCCTATAGGTGCTTCTGGGAAGAAAATATAGGAGCTCTGTGTGATGGGACTAACACACTACAAGTCCTATGGGTGCTTCTGGGAAGAAAATATAGCTCTGTGTGATGGGACTAACACACTACAAGTCCTATGGGTGCTTCTGGGAAGAAAATATAGGAGCTCTGTGTGATGGGACTAACACACTACAAGTCCTATGGGTGCTTCTGGGAAGAAAATATAGGAGCTCTGTGTGATGGGACTAACACACTACAAGTCCTATGGGTGCTTCTGGGAAGAAAATATAGGAGCTCTGTGTGATGGGACTAACACACTACAAGTCCTATGGGTGCTTCTGGGAAGAAAATATAGGAGCTCTGTGTGATGGGACTAAACACACTACAAGTCCTATGGGTGCTTCTGGGAAGAAAATATAGGAGCTCTGTGTGATGGGACTAACACACTACAAGTCCTATAGGTGCTTCTGGGAAGAAAATATAGGAGCTCTGTGTGATGGGACTAACACACTACAAGTCCTATGGGTGCTTCTGGGAAGAAAATATAGCTCTGTGTGATGGGACTAACACACTACAAGTCCTATGGGTGCTTCTGGGAAGAAAATATAGGAGCTCTGTGTGATGGACTAACACACTACAAGTCCTATGGGTGCTTCTGGGAAGAAAATATAGGAACTCTGTGTGATGGCACTAACACACTACAAGTCCTATGGGTGCTTCTGGGAAGAAAATATAGGAACTCTGTGTGATGGCACTAACACACTACAAGTCCTATGGGTGCTTCTGCAAAGAAAATATAGGAACTCTGTGTGATCGGACTAACACACTACAAGTCCTATGGGTGCTTCCTGGAAGAAAATATAGGAGCTCTGTGTGATGGGACTAACACACTACAAGTCCTATAGGTGCTTCTGGGAAGAAAATATAGGAGCTCTGTGTGATGGACTAACACACTACAAGTCCTATGGGTGCTTCTGGGAAGAAAATATAGGAGCTCTGTGTGATGGGACTAACACACTACAAGTCCTATGGGTGCTTCTGGGAAGAAAATATAGGAGCTCTGTGTGATGGGACTAACACACTACAAGTCCTATGGGTGCTTCTGGGAAGAAAATATAGGCGCTCTGTGTGATGGGACTAACACACTACAAGTCTTATGGGTGCTTCTGGGAAGAAAATATAGGAGCTCTGTGTGATGGGACTAACACACTACAAGTCCTATGGGTGCTTCTGGGAAGAAAATATAGGAGCTCTGTGTGATGGGACTAACACACTACAAGTCCTATGGGTGCTTCTGGGAAGAAAATATAGCTCTGTGTGATGGGACTAACACACTACAAGTCCTATAGGTGCTTCTGGGAAGAAAATATAGGAGCTCTGTGTGATGGGACTAACACACTACAAGTCCTATGGGTGCTTCTGGGAAGAAAATATATAGCTCTGTGTGATGGGACTAACACACTACAAGTCCTATAGGTGTTTCTGGGAAGAAAATATAGGAGCTCTGTGTGATGGGACTAACACACTACAAGTCCTATGGGTGCTTCTGGGAAGAAAATATAGGAACTCTGTGTGATGGCACTAACACACTACAAGTCCTATGGGTGCTTCTGGGAAGAAAATATAGGAACTCTGTGTGATGGCACTAACACACTACAAGTCCTATGGGTGCTTCTGGAAAGAAAATATAGGAACTCTGTGTGATGGGACTAACACACTACAAGTCCTATGGGTGCTTCTGGGAAGAAAATATAGGAGCTCTGTGTGATGGGACTAACACACTACAAGTCCTATAGGTGCTTCTGGGAAGAAAATATAGGAGCTCTGTGTGATGGGACTAACACACTACAAGTCCTATGGGTGCTTCTGGGAAGAAAATATAGCTCTGTGTGATGGGACTAACACACTACAAGTCCTATGGGTGCTTCTGGGAAGAAAATATAGGAGCTCTGTGTGATGGGACTAACACACTACAAGTCCTATGGGTGCTTCTGGGAAGAAAATATAGGAGCTCTGTGTGATGGGACTAACACACTACAAGTCCTATGGGTGCTTCTGGGAAGAAAATATAGGAGCTCTGTGTGATGGGACTAACACACTACAAGTCCTATGGGTGCTTCTGGGAAGAAAATATAGGAGCTCTGTGTGATGGGACAAACACACTACAAGTCCTATAGGTGCTTCTGGGAAGAAAATATAGGAGCTCTGTGTGATGGGACTAACACACTACAAGTCCTATGGGTGCTTCTGGGAAGAAAATATAGGAGCTCTGTGTGATGGGACTAACACACTACAAGTCCTATGGGTGCTTCTGGGAAGAAAATATAGCTCTGTGTGATGGGACTAACACACTACAAGTCCTATGGGTGCTTCTGGGAAGAAAATATAGGAGCTCTGTGTGATGGGACTAACACACTACAAGTCCTATAGGTGCTTCTGGGAAGAAAATATAGGAGCTCTGTGTGATGGGACTAACACACTACAAGTCCTATGGGTGCTTCTGGGAAGAAAATATAGGAGCTCTGTGTGATGGGACTAACACACTACAAGTCCCATGGGTGCTTCTGGGAAGAAAATATAGAGCTCTGTGTGATGGGACTAACACACTACAAGTCCTATAGGTGCTTCTGGGAAGAAAATATAGGAGCTCTGTGTGATGGGACTAACACACTACAAGTCCTATGGGTGCTTCTGGGAAGAAAAATATAGCTCTGTGTGATGGGACTATCACACTACAAGTCCTATAGGTGCTTCTGGGAAGAAAATATAGGAGCTCTGTGTGATGGGACTAACACACTACAAGTCCTATGGGTGCTTCTGCAAAGAAAATATAGGAACTCTGTGTGATGGGACTAACACACTACAAGTCCTATGGGTGCTTCTGGGAAGAAAATATAGGAGCTCTGTGTGATGGGACTAACACACTACAAGTCCTATAGGTGCTTCTGGGAAGAAAATATAGGAGCTCTGTGTGATGGGACTAACACACTACAAGTCCTATGGGTGCTTCTGGGAAGAAAATATAGGAACTCTGTGTGATGGCACTAACACACTACAAGTCCTATGGGTGCTTCTGGGAAGAAAATATAGGAACTCTGTGTGATGGCACTAACACACTACAAGTCCTATGGGTGCTTCTGCAAAGAAAATATAGGAACTCTGTGTGATGGGACTAACACACTACAAGTCCTATGGGTGCTTCTGGGGAGAAAATATAGGAGCTCTGTGTGATGGGACTAACACACTACAAGTCCTATAGGTGCTTCTGGGAAGAAAATATAGGAGCTCTGTGTGATGGACTAACACACTACAAGTCCTATAGGTGCTTCTGGTAAGAAAATATAGGAACTCTGTGTGATGGCACTAACACACTACAAGTCCTATGGGTGCTTCTGGGAAGAAAATATAGGAACTCTGTGTGATGGCACTAACACACTACAAGTCCTATAGGTGCTTCTGGGAAGAAAATATAGGAGCTCTGTATGATGGGACTAACACACTACAAGTCCTATGGGTGCTTCTGGGAAGAAAAATATAGCTCTGTGTGATGGGACTAACACACTACAAGTCCTATGGGTGCTTCTGGGAAGAAAATATAGGAGCTCTGTGTGATGGGACTAACACACTACAAGTCCTATGGGTGCTTCTGGGAAGAAAATATAGGAGCTCTGTGTGATGGGACTAACACACTACAAGTCCTATGGGTGCTTCTGGGAAGAAAATATAGGAGCTCTGTGTGATGGGACTAACACACTACAAGTCCTATGGGTGCTTCTGGGAAGAAAATATAGGAGCTCTGTGTGATGGGACTAACACACTACAAGTCCTATAGGTGCTTCTGGGAAGAAAATATAGGAGCTCTGTGTGATGGGACTAACACACTACAAGTCCTATGAGTGCTTCTGGGAAGACAATATAGGAGCTCTGTGTGATGGGACTAACACACTACAAGTCCCATGGGTGCTTCTGGGAAGAAAATATAGCTCTGTGTGATGGGACTAACACACTACAAGTCCTATAGGTGCTTCTGGGAAGAAAATATAGGAGCTCTGTGTGATGGGACTAACACACTACAAGTCCTATGGGTGCTTCTGGGAAGAAAATATAGCTCTGTGTGATGGCACTAACACACTACAAGTCCTATGGGTGCTTCTGGGAAGAAAATATAGGAACTCTGTGTGATGGCACTAACACACTACAAGTCCTATGGGTGCTTCTGCAAAGAAAATATAGGAACTCTGTGTGATGGGACTAACACACTACAAGTCCTATGGGTGCTTCTGGGAAGAAAATATAGCTCTGTGTGATGGGACTAACACACTACAAGTCCTATGGGTGCTTCTGGGAAGAAAATATAGGAGCTCTGTGTGATGGGACTAACACACTACAAGTCCTATGGGTGCTTCTGGGAAGAAAATATAGCTCTGTGTGATGGGACTAACACACTACAAGTCCTATAGGTGCTTCTGGGAAGAAAATATATGAGCTCTGTGTGATGGGACTAACACACTACAAGTCCTATGGGTGCTTCTGCAAAGAAAATATAGGAACTCTGTGTGATGGGACTAACACACTACAAGTCCTATGGGTGCTTCTGGGAAGAAAATATAGCTCTGTGTGATGGGACTAACACACTACAAGTCCTATGGGTGCTTCTGGGAAGAAAATATAGGAGCTCTGTGTGATGGGACTAACACACTACAAGTCCTATGGGTGCTTCTGGGAAGAAAATATAGCTCTGTGTGATGGGACTAACACACTACAAGTCCTATAGGTGCTTCTGGGAAGAAAATATAGGAGCTCTGTGTGATGGGACTAACACACTACAAGTCCTATGGGTGCTTCTGGGAAGAAAATATAGCTCTGTGTGATGGGACTAACACACTACAAGTCCTATAGGTGCTTCTGGGAAGAAAATATAGGAGCTCTGTGTGATGGGACTAACACACTACAAGTCCTATGGGTGCTTCTGGGAAGAAAATATAGGAACTCTGTGTGATGGCACTAACACACTACAAGTCCTATGGGTGCTTCTGGAAGAAAATATAGGAACTCTGTGTGATGGCACTAACACACTACAAGTCCTATGGGTGCTTCTGCAAAGAAAATATAGGAACTCTGTGTGATGGGACTAACACACTACAAGTCCTATGGGTGCTTCCTGGAAGAAAATATAGGAGCTCTGTGTGATGGGACTAACACACTACAAGTCCTATAGGTGCTTCTGGGAAGAAAATATAGGAGCTCTGTGTGATGGGACTAACACACTACAAGTCCTATGGGTGCTTCTGGGAAGAAAATATAGCTCTGTGTGATGGGACTAACACACTACAAGTCCTATGGGTGCTTCTGGAAGAAAATATAGGAGCTCTGTGTGATGGGACTAACACACTACAAGTCCTATGGGTGCTTCTGGGAAGAAAATATAGGCGCTCTGTGTGATGGGACTAACACACTACAAGTCTTATGGGTGCTTCTGGGAAGAAAATATAGCTCTGTGTGATGGGACTAACACACTACAAGTCCTATGGGTGCTTCTGGGAAGAAAATATAGGAGCTCTGTGTGATGGGACTAACACACTACAAGTCCTATGGGTGCTTCTGGGAAGAAAATATAGCTCTGTGTGATGGGACTAACACACTACAAGTCCTATAGGTGCTTCTGGGAAGAAAATATAGGAGCTCTGTGTGATGGGACTAACACACTACAAGTCCTATGGGTGCTTCTGGGAAGAAAATATAGCTCTGTGTGATGGGACTAACACACTACAAGTCCTATAGGTGCTTCTGGAAGAAAATATAGGAGCTCTGTGTGATGGGACTAACACACTACAAGTCCTATGGGTGCTTCTGGGAAGAAAATATAGGAACTCTGTGTGATGGCACTAACACACTACAAGTCCTATGGGTGCTTCTGGGAAGAAAATATAGGAACTCTGTGTGATGGCACTAACACACTACAAGTCCTATGGGTGCTTCTGCAAAGAAAATATAGGAACTCTGTGTGATGGGACTAACACACTACAAGTCCTATGGGTGCTTCTGGGAAGAAAATATAGGAGCTCTGTGTGATGGGACTAACACACTACAAGTCCTATAGGTGCTTCTGGGAAGAAAATATAGGAGCTCTGTGTCATGGGACTAACACACTACAAGTCCTATGGGTGCTTCTGGGAAGAAAATATAGCTCTGTGTGATGGGACTAACACACTACAAGTCCTATGGGTGCTTCTGGGAAGAAAATATAGGAGCTCTGTGTGATGGGACTAACACACTACAAGTCCTATGGGTGCTTCTGGGAAGAAAATATAGGAGCTCTGTGTGATGGGACTAACACACTACAAGTCCTATGGGTGCTTCTGGGAAGAAAATATAGGAGCTCTGTGTGATGGGACTAACACACTACAAGTCCTATGGGTGCTTCTGGGAAGAAAATATAGGAGCTCTGTGTGATGGGACTAACACACTACAAGTCCTATAGGTGCTTCTGGGAAGAAAATATAGGAGCTCTGTGTGATGGGACTAACACACTACAAGTCCTATGGGTGCTTCTGGGAAGAAAAATATAGGAGCTCTGTGTGATGGGACTAACACACTACAAGTCCTATGGGTGCTTCTGGGAAGAAAATATAGCTCTGTGTGATGGGACTAACACACTACAAGTCCTATGGGTGCTTCTGGGAAGAAAATATAGGAGCTCTGTGTGATGGGACTAACACACTACAAGTCCTATAGGTGCTTCTGGGAAAAAATATAGGAGCTCTGTGTGATGGGACTAACACACTACAAGTCCTATGGGTGCTTCTGGGAAGAAAATATAGGAGCTCTGTGTGATGGGACTAACACACTACAAGTCCCATGGGTGCTTCTGGGAAGAAAATATAGCTCTGTGTGATGGGACTAACACACTACAAGTCCTATAGGTGCTTCTGGGAAGAAAATATAGGAGCTCTGTGTGATGGGACTAACACACTACAAGTCCTATGGGTGCTTCTGGGAAGAAAATATAGCTCTGTGTGATGGGACTATCACACTACAAGTCCTATAGGTGCTTCTGGGAAGAAAATATAGGAGCTCTGTGTGATGGGACTAACACACTACAAGTCATATGGGTGCTTCTGCAAAGAAAATATAGGAACTCTGTGTGATGGGACTAACACACTACAAGTCCTATGGGTGCTTCTGGGAAGAAAATATAGGAGCTCTGTGTGATGGGACTAACACACTACAAGTCCTATAGGTGCTTCTGGGAAGAAAATATAGGAGCTCTGTGTCATGGGACTAACACACTACAAGTCCTATGGGTGCTTCTGGAAGAAAATATAGGAACTCTGTGTGATGGCACTAACACACTACAAGTCCTATGGGTGCTTCTGGGAAGAAAATATAGGAACTCTGTGTGATGGCACTAACACACTACAAGTCCTATGGGTGCTTCTGCAAAGAAAATATAGGAACTCTGTGTGATGGGACTAACACACTACAAGTCCTATGGGTGCTTCTGGGAAGAAAATATAGGAGCTCTGTGTGATGGGACTAACACACTACAAGTCCTATAGGTGCTTCTGGGAAGAAAATATAGGAGCTCTGTGTGATGGGACTAACACACTACAAGTCCTATAGGTGCTTCTGGTAAGAAAATATAGGAACTCTGTGTGATGGCACTAACACACTACAAGTCCTATGGGTGCTTCTGGGAAGAAAATATAGGAACTCTGTGTGATGGCACTAACACACTACAAGTCCTATAGGTGCTTCTGGGAAGAAAATATAGGAGCTCTGTGTGATGGGACTAACACACTACAAGTCCTATGGGTGCTTCTGGGAAGAAAAATATAGCTCTGTGTGATGGGACTAACACACTACAAGTCCTATAGGTGCTTCTGGGAAGAAAATATAGGAGCTCTGTGTGATGGGACTAACACACTACAAGTCCTATGAGTGCTTCTGGGAAGACAATATAGGAGCTCTGTGTGATGGGACTAACACACTACAAGTCCTATGGGTGCTTCTGGGAAGAAAATATAGCTCTGTGTGATGGGACTAACACACTACAAGTCCTATGGGTGCTTCTGGGAAGAAAATATAGGAGCTCTGTGTGATGGACTAACACACTACAAGTCCTATGGGTGCTTCTGGGAAGAAAATATAGGAGCTCTGTTTGCTGCCACTAACACACTACAAGTCCTATGGGTGCTTCTGGGAAGAAAATATAGGAGCTCTGTTTGCTGCCACTAACACACTACAAGTCCTATGGGTGCTTCTGGGAAGAAAATATAGGAGCTCTGTTTGCTGCCACTAGCACACTACAAGTCCTATGGGTGCTTTTGGGGTGCAGTGCTGTACTAACAGCACTGCGGTTGGTACTACTGAAATACTGTACTAACAGTAAGACACGCACCAGACTAATCCCCAGCAGCAGCTAAAAACACACTAACCAGCAGCAGCAATGGACGATCAATGACAGGTAGCAATGGTTTAGCAAATAAATAGCCAATGGTATAGCAAAGTAGAGCAAATCTTTCTATAGGAATCTAGCAAAGAGTGACACAGAATCAGCCTGATCTCTCCTAAAGCCGGAACTCATGTGACCGGCGCCGACGGCGTGGCAGCCTTTTAAATGAGGGGGCGTGTACTAAAGCCCCTGAGCTGTAATTGGCTACAGGCGTCCTGCCTGTAGCCAATTATGGCTCTCCGAGTTTCCGGCGCTGTGATTGGCCAAGCATGCAGGGTCACAGTGCATGCTTGGCCAATCATCAGCCAGCAATGCACTGCGCCGGCCGCGCCGGCCGCAATGCATTGCGGGGCCGCTCGCATCACACGAATGTGATGCGAGCGGCCAAAATAGTTCTGGGCTCGCCGAGCGAGCGAACACCCGGTGCTCGATGCGAACATGGGTTCGCATCGAGCACCGGGCCCATCCCTATTAAGCATAGTAAACATACTATGCTTCAGTTTGTGAATGAACACAGTAAGTGAATGTGTTCACTGTGTTCATTTTGAAAAGTAAGGGTCCGGTAAATTACATATTGACTAGCTCTTTCCCCCCGTTCTCCATCCTGAAACATTCCACGCAGCAGCGAAGGGGAGAGGAGAGAAGGAGAAGCTTTGGCAGTAGGGGGACGGCATCGCATAGAGTGATTAGGGTGTGCCCAGGCACACCTGGCAGACCCCCTGCGCACGCCTGTGGTCACGGTGCTCTGATGTCTGACATCACACTTGCTATGCCTCCCCCAGTCCCAAAGGTTTGTGGACAAAAAACGATCACGGCAGCAGATGGCAATTCTGTAGCCAAGGAGCTGTGTGGAGTGGCTGCATATGAGGTGGATGGACACTGCTCCCATACATGGACAGGCTAACTGTGCACACCCCATATTATTGGGGAATTGAGAAAGTGGTGAGGCATTACTTGGCGTACATGTATGATTGTCTATATGAATTAACTATACTTTACCTACCTGCCTGCTGTACCCAAGTTTTTATCAGTAAGCAAATTCTCTGATCCTGCCTGCCTGTCTGCCCAGTGTCAGCAAGCTTTGCAGGTGGTTCATACTCTAGCATAAATCCACTCTTTATGTTCTGCCTGCCTGCCACAGCATGTTGCCTTTAATCTGTCCTACCTTTCAAGTACAGTCCATGGTAATGATTTAAATTGTTAAGTTGCACCCAAAAGTGGAACTTCTGCTCATTTGTCTCCTCCCCCTCCGGTGCCACATTTGGCACCTTACTGGGGGAGTGGGGAGCAGATAACTGTCTTTGACAGGTACACTCTCCCCACTTCTGGGACACAAGGCCATGGTGAATTAAGTCAGCATCTCGGCTTCTTCCTCCTTCCACCGCTGCCGGGCCAGTAGGAGAGCGCAGCCATGCCTCGTGCATGTGCAGTAGGGACCCGGCCGTTTAGCCGTAATGCTTCACTGCCAGGTTCCCTTATCGGCAATGGCAGCTGCAGCACCCGACAGCTGATGGAAACATCAGCTGCAGTGCCAACATCGCTGAACTCCAGGACATGTAAGTGTCCTATTATTAGAAGTCAGCAGCTGCAGTATATGTAGCTGCTGGCTTATAATTTTTGCAGGGGACCGGGGTGGGAGGCGAGGAAGGGCACCTCTGAAAGTTCACCCTACAGAGTTTTCTGTAAAGGTGAACTTACCCTTTAAGAACCGTACGGATTTACCCTCTTAAAGTAGAGCTGCACCCAAAAAAAAAAATCATTAATGTTCCTAAAAAAAATAAAACAATAAAATATTTGGATTTTTTTTTTAACTCACCTCTAAATGGCTGTTGCTAGGGGGTCCCTCGTAGTCTGCCTCCTTCAGTGCCTGGGCTGGTGGCATCACTTCCCATCGGCGCAGGAAGGGCTCAGCTCTGCCCCTCCCTCTGGTCAGTCACCTGGGACACGTGGCAGGTCCCAGATGATTGCGCGGCCACTCACGGTGCGCGCGCCGCTCGCGAATGCGCAGTGGGAGCCGGGCGCCAATAGTTACAATGCAAGTGCCGCCGAACAGAGGGGGAGACGAGTTGGTCTTCGATCCCCCACATCGCTGGACCCTGGGACAGGTAAGTGTCTGATTATTAAAAGTCAGCAGCTGCAGTATTTGTAGCTGCTGACTTTTAATTTTTTTTTTTTTAAATGGCAACACCACTTTAATGACCAGGCCATTTTTTGTGATACCGCACTGCATCACTTTAACTGACTATTGCGCAGTCGTGTGACACTGTACCCAAACAAAATTTACGTCCTTTTTTTCCCACAAATGGAGCTTTCTTGTGGTGGTATTTGATCACCTCTACGGTTTTTTATTTTTTGCGCTATGAACAAAGAGCAACAATTTAAAAAAAAAATTGTACTTTTTGCTATAATACATATACAAAAATAAAAAAAATAAAAAAATGTATTTATCAGTTTAGGCCGATATATATTCTTATACATATTTTTGGTAAACAAAAAAAAAATCGCAATAGGCATATATTGATTCGTTTGCGCAAAAGTTATCGTGTCTACAAACTATGGTATAGATGTAGGGACTTATTTTTTTTATTGTTTTTACTGGTAATGGCGGCAATCTGAAATTTTTTTGGGGACCAGTAACATTATTACATTGATCAGTAAAAATTACACTGGCAGGGAAGGGGTTAACACTAGGAGGTGATCAATGGGTTAAGTGTGTTCCCTAGGTGTGTTCTAACTGTAGGGGGAATGGGCTGCCTGGGACATGACAGAGATCACTGTTCCTGATCATTGGGAACAGTAGACCTCTGTCATGTCATCTGGCAGAACGGGGAATCGCCTTGTTGACATAGGCAGTTTCCCGTTCGCGGGCATGATCCCGAAGCATGCAGTGGCCACAAGAGCGCGTCACCCGCAACTGCGCCTGCACGAGCTGCCGTACAGGTATGGCGATTCACGCAGGGGAGCCAACCTGCCGCAGTACAACTGGTCCTTAAGCAGGTAAAGTAATTGTAAAGGTAAAAGTTTTTTTTTACCTTAATGCATTCTATGCATTAAGTTAACAAAAAACCTTTTAAGTGCAGCCCTAAATACTCACCTGAGCCCGATCTCGGTCCAGCGCTGTGCACATCTGCAGCAGCTCTTTTCCCCTCTCCCTGCTCTCACAGGCTTGGCTGAGAGCAGCAGGAGGCATTGGCTAACATTAATGAAAAAAATCCAGAAGCTTTACAATCTCTTTAAAGGATAAATTCACCTTTTTTAACTCAGAGTGTAACATGTAACATGTTACAGATCCACCAGCCTCTGCCCCCCCCCCCGAGCCCCATTTTGACAGCGAGTGGGGATTGTTCTTCCCCACTCGCTGTCACAATTTTAAAAACATGTGCTCCGACTGCCCAGCCGCATCATTCAGAGTTTTTTGAATATAAAAACTACAAGCACCAACAGTCTTTGCGGCTGTCGGCTTGTAGTTCTCAATGAACTACCAGGGCACTGTAGAGAGCTCATTGAGTCTTCCTATGAGTGTTTAACTGCCTGCTCATACAAGGTACGACAGCTTACACAGACCATCTGCATAGCACCCATGATCTGCTGATAGTGGGTTCAATGCTTTGCAGGCTCATAATGAAAAAAATAATAAATACATACACATTTTACCGGCAAAAAGATGTGCATTTATGATTTATTTTATTTTTTTTACAAAGGTGAACTTATACTTTTAATGAAAGAGAGTTATCATGGAGGACAGAAGAGTGGGAAGAGTGAGTAGGCATGGAAATTAAGAAGAATAATCATAGAGCTCAGAAGAGTGGGCCAGAAAGAACAGCAGACATTGTTGCAATACTCATGTTATGAGGTTGGCCTAAATGGGGATGAACAAGATAGAACCACAGATCGTTACACTCCAGATGTTACAATTATAGAATTAAAAGCAACCTAGAGGCTTGACTCCTAGTCATGCTGGCTAATGGAACCACCATTGGCCATGCACCCAACTTGGAAAGGTGGATAAGTCATAGCATCTGGTGGGCATCTGTATAGTGCCACTGGCAAATTAGATATCACCATAAGCTAAAAAAAAGCATTGCTAAAAAAATTAGCAATAAGGGTAAGTAAACTGGCACAGGACTAATGCCTAGTACACATGGCCAAACATCAGGAGACGTGTATGTTAGCCGGTCCGACAGAAACCGCAGTCGTTTGGCCAGCTTCTGTTGGATGAGCATGCTGGAGAACTCCAGCAGCCAAACGACTCCTGATCAGCACTCTCAGCCAATGGCTGATCAGAGTGTTCTGGCGGGGGGGGGGGGTCATCCCCTTGTCGGGACACAACAGCTCAGTGGGGGAGATCGCTGTACTAACCTTGGCTCGTTACGGTGTCCTATTAGTGTGTACCAGGCTTAAGATGCAGGCAGAAGTGTCATCGCTTTGAGCATTTGATAAAAAAATACATAAGTATTATACAACAAATAAGCCCTATTGTCTGAAATGCGTTAAAGGACATATTCTCTGGGTAGGGACTACCACTGTGGATACAGTGGAATAAACTAGTGAATGCTGTGACATTATTGGTGTGTGGCTGTTTTTCATGTCTGCAGTGTTGAGGGCACGGACAGCTCTGTTTTCAAACCAGTACCTGGCTTCAGAAGACAGCAGGAGAGTAGGCTTCAAGAGCAGAGGGTTTTACTTTATTTATTGAAATTATGATTTCATAAGTGACATATGTAATGGATAAATGTTCATTTTAACCACTTGCTGACCAGCCGCCGTCGTTATACGGCACATTCCCGCAAATCGCCATAGGTGTACGTCAGCTTCTTTAAGGAGCTGAAGCAGGCACGCATGCGCTGTACAGCAGGGGACCCGATGCGCATGGCCAGCTGCTGCAATTGCGGGAACGAGGGCCAGAACTGGGATCTGCCAATGTAAACAGACCGTTCTGACAGGGGAGTTAGAGACAGATCTGCTGGTCCTAGTGATTAGGAACCGCGATCTGTCTCCTCCTCCAGTCATCCCAGCCCCCATACAGTTAGTAACACTCCCAGGGAACATAGTTAACCTCTTGATTGCCCCCTAGTGTTAGCCCCTTCCCTGCCAGTGACATTTATACAGTAATCAGTGGCTATTTTTAGCTCTGATCGATGTATAAATGTCAATGTCCCAAAAAAGTGTCAAAAGTGTCCGATCTGTCCGCCGCAAAGTCGCAGCCCTACTAAAAATCACAGATCACTGCCATTGCTAGTAAAAAAAAAAAAAAAAAAATTTTGTAAACGCTATAACTTTTGTACAAACCAATCAATATACGCTTATTGCAATTTTTTTTAACTAAAATACGTAAAAGAATACATATTGGCCTAAACTGATAAAATTGTTTTTTTTTAAAACATTTTGGGGATATATATTATAGCAAAAAAAAAATGTTTTTAATTGTCGCTCTTTTTTTGTTTATAGCACAAAAAAATAAAAACCGTAGAGGTGATCAAATAACACCAAAAGAGAGCTCTATGTGGGGAAAAAAGGACGTCAATCTTGTTTGGGTAAAACGTTGCGCAACTGCGCAATTGTCAGTTAAAGCGACGCAGTGCATTATCGCAAAAAATGGCTTGGTCATTAAGGGGGAAAATCTTCCAGTCTGTAAGTGGTTCAAATAAACTGTATTCATAATCAGATTCAATTTAAATAAGAGTTCATTGTGGTCAGGTAATGGGAAAAAAATTGAATGTTTCTGATCTAATTGTATACTATTAACTAGAGCACACAACTTTATCTACTGTATTCAGTGCAAAGCTGTTATACAGGGAATGCACAGGCTGCAATTACTGAGCTCTCATTCTGAAATATTAGCTTGATTATTATGCTAGCTGTCTTGCTGCAATACTTATAAGAAAAGTAAAGGATAAAAGCCAATCCACAAATGTCGTTCTGTATTAATTGTATTATTAGTTGTATCCAAATAAATGTGTCCCCTATTTCAGGAGTTCTAGAAGTCCCCCTTTATCAGGGCTGGAATACAGTAGGGCTGTGGACTGAATGATTGATGTGTACAGCGGGGAATTCTCACAGAAGGCTAAAGAAGCATCTGTTCCATTTCGTAGTTCGGAAGCATTGGCTCATTAGTTGACTTGTATTAGGTATGCAGTTATTCAGAAAGTAATCATCAAAATAGCCAAGCAACCAGCATATTTAGAAGCAGGTCAGAAATCGGAGACTCCTTATTTTTCTCTAAACAAAATTACTTTAGCTTTGGACATGTGCTCCGTTACTTTAGATTATTGTTTTGTTTGCCGGAGCTGTCTGTTTGTACTGTATATATAATATATATGTAGCGATACCCCCAGTTAAGAGGGCCGCTGGTTTGTTTTGGGTCCCTGAGTACAGCTCCACCAACCCCCGGCAATTTGCTCTACCCGCTCTGGCACAGTTAGTAAAGGGGTATGTATCTATGCACATATAAATATCACTTATACTCTAAGTGTAATTGATTCAAACTCACAAGCAGACTGCTGAGATAAGAATAACTGGCTTTACTTTGGCAGTAAGAAAAAGAAATAGTAACATGCATTTAAACATATGACTTATAATACTTTAGCAGGTCCCTGCAATATGCACTTTAACATGAACACATATATGTATCAAACTAGCAAGTGGGAACGGAGCGCCAAGTGTAGCGACCGTCTGCTATGCACCCCTGAGGTGCAATAAATCTATCTGTGCCTACCTAACGGACCAGGCCTGATCCCTAGCAATAGAGCTCAGTCCTTGAATAAGTACAGTGTTCTTCACCGGCAAGAGAACTGTAGAGGTGGTGCACATGTAGCTTTAAATGGTGTATTTGTAATCCACAGAAAGTAACATTTGCTGCTCTGAGGTAAATTGTGCCTTGGCAGTTCAATAGGCATGGAAGTGTGTGTAGCAATGCAGGATGAGCCTTTCAGCTCGCTCACCAATCCTGTGGTACCGTCCTCAGTTCCGGTCCCTCCAATGGCGGCGCCCGGCCTCCTCCGTCACAGCCCCTGCGTTCCGGTCCTCTCTCCGACCGACCGACTGTAGGGAAAAGTCTCCGCTCCGCTGCTGCTGACTCTGAGGGGTGAGAGTCTCTCTCCACCTGCTGCAAGGCCCAGGCTTCAGGCCTTCAGCAGTCCCGGTCCACACAGGTGTCTCCTCAGGAACAAGTCTCCGCGTCACCAGCACAGTCAGAAGAGGAAGAGGCGGTCTCTCCTCTTCCCTTTTATCACCTCCCCCAGCAGCCTCTCGGGCGGAAACCAACAGCCCGGGAGCCTGGGGAATTATGGGGAATGTAGTCTTTTCCCCTAAAAGGGGTACGACCCCGCTACATATATATATATCAGTATCTCACAAAAGTAAGTACACCCCTCACATTTTTGTAAATATTTTATTATATCTTTTCATGTGACAACACCGAAGACCCTGTGTGTTAAGTTATTTTGACGGGACAGAAAATTTTCACTGTTATACAAGCTGTACACTTACTACTTTACATTGTAGCAAAGTGTCATTTCTTCAGTGTTGTCACATGAAAAGATATCATTTTATTAACAAAAATGTGAGGGGCGTACTCACTTTTGTGAGATACTGTGTGTGTGTGTATATATCTTTATATATATATATATGGATAGATAGTCTGGTCATACCATGATGATAGGTAATATTAGGCATAAAATTAGTACTTTGAATTATTTTAAAATAGTATCACATTATATATTATATTTTTGTAAACCGAACACTGCACATTCTGAATTGGATGAAGTTATGGTTATTAAAAAATTTTGCTAGTAGTATAAACTGGAAATATATTTAAAACGTTCCCTTCAAGCCACCTCAGTTTGAAATTTAGTGCTTGCAATGTGCAGATCACTTTGTTCCGATTACCTGCTTTAATCAAGAGCCGTTTTTCCAGGTAGCCAAAAAGAGAAATATCAGCCCTCACAGAATCCCTAATAAGACTGCAGAAAAATAAGAGACAAAAAGAGAACAACCCTCCAGAGAATTATGCTGTGAGATTAAACCTGTGCTACTATAAAACACATTTCAATATCTCCTGCCTCTCACAGCTCCATGTGTGGATAGTCTTTTGGATTTCCAACAAGCTCTTATTTCCCTCAGGTAGAATACTAATATAAATAAATGATAGGAAATTATCAAACCAATGAGACAACTGGGCCTGTAGGATAAAGAGCAGGATTAATAAATTGAGACATGCAATATATTAGGATGGTAATCTGCCCACCCATTGTTCAATACTGCACGATCTATAAGCTATATACCGTAACTCAATAATGTGACATTTCTGTGATATAGCAACTAAATGCAGGTAATTCTTATAGTAGAAGCCTCAGCTGTGTAATAATTTACAGCAGTAATATTAGTAAATGCCCAAAGGGTTTTGTTTATGTAATGTTTTATGACTATTGATGTATTTTGCTGTCAGTAGATGCCATTCTTGCTCGCCTCCTGGCATGGGTACTTCAGATCAGCAAACCTATTTTAGACAAAAAGACCAATGATGAGAAGATGCAGCAGTAGTCACAAAAGTTTAATTTCACCTGCTTCAGGCAACTTAATAAAATAGAATCTGCATAGTTGGTTATTGTGATACAACCTGACAGGTAAATAGTTAATCTACAGAAGATCCCTTTGTTCTCCTGCAATAGTTGTATCCTGGGCTGTATCCAGGGACCACAGTGTAAGGCTCACTGAGAAGCTTGCTATAACCCTCTCACCTACCGTACCACTCACTCCACCCAGGTCCTGACACCATAAGCACCAACATTTGTTTTTGTTTGTCACCTGGACTGCTGCAGCACAACCCCTCTCTTACCTTGCAACATGTTGTAAGTATGCCATTGCCCTTTTTAGAAAGTTACATTGATTATTTTTTGGATGTGTTAATACTGTGCTCTGTTCTCTTGTTAGCTGCCAGCAAAAAAAATTAGAAAAATTAATTATCCTTGTAAAAACCTCAGGACAGGATTGTAGTGTGCCTTATGCCACGTACACACGATCAGACTATCACAATTCGCCCGTGTGTGGGCTCCGGCAGACTTTTTCTTCCCAAAAGTCCGCGGACTTAGAAAGAAGTCTTGACTCAAAATTGTCCGCCCGTCTGTGTGCTAGTCCGCCGGACTTTTCAAATGAACGGACTTGCCCACACACAGAGTAAAGTCCGTTTATTTTGAACGTGACTCCAGGTAGACGGGACTAGCGAAGGAAGTCAATGTCGCCGCCTCCATCAGCAAGATTGACACCTCGCTAGCCCCGTCGCCTGGTATGAATTTAAAGGGGAACCCCTACGCCGAAAAAAAAAAAAAACGGCGTGGGGGTCCCTCCAAAGTCCATACCAGACCCTTATCTGAGCATGTAGCCCGGCTGGTCAGAAAGGGGGTGGGGACAAGCGAGCGCCCCCCCCTCCTGAGCCATACCAGGCCGCGTGCCCTCAGCATGGGGGGTGCTTTGGGGAAGGGGGGCCCTGCGGCCCCCCCACTCCAAAGCACCTTGTCCCCATGTTGATGAGGACAAGGGCCTCTTCCCGACAACCCTGGCCATTGGTTGTCGGGGTCTGCGGGCGGGGGGCTTATCAGAATCCGGGAGCCCCCTTTAATAAAGGGGCCCCCAGATCCCGGCCCCCCACCCTATGCGAATGTGTATGGGGTAAATGGTACCTCTACCCATTCACCTGAGGGAAAAAGTGTTAATAAAAAAAACACAACACAGGTTTTTAAAGTAGTTTATTAGACAGCTCTGGGGGTCTTCTTCCGACTTCGGGGGTCTTCTCGCCGGGCTCCTCCGCTATCTTCTACTCTTTTACTTTCTCCTTCGTCGCGGCCGTCCGGGGTCTTCTTCCGACTTCGGGGGTCTTGTCCCACTCTTCGTTTCTTCTGCCAGGCCTCCGATATCTTCTTCCAGCTCTTTTACTGGCGTTGGCCCGGTCTTCTTGTTCGTCGTTGTCACTGTCGCTGTCGCTGCCTTCTTCTTCTTCTTCTTCTTTTCTTCTTCTTCCTTCCAATGTTGACACAACGCTCTCTCCGGCCGCAATGCCAAGGACGCGTTGCGTGGCGACTTATATAGGCACAAGGGGCAGAGTCACCGGGTGATGTCACACGGTGACCCCGCCCCTTATGATGTCACAGTCCCAGTGATAGCAGTTGGTGGTAGAGTGCCCCATTGTTTGTATCAGTGGTAGGTATAGTGCCACATCACTTGTGTCAGTAGGAGGAATAGTTCCCCATCATTTGTGTCAAATTGAGGGATAGTTCCCCATCATTTGATGGAAGCAGTAGTTCCCCACTGTTGCTCTCGGTAGGAGAAATAGTGCCCCATGGACCAGTTAAAGGCTAGTTAAGAGCCACTGCTATACGCCTAAGCACTCTCATATTAAAAGAGAAGTACAGCCAAAGCTCATTTGGCTGAACTTCTCCTGTGGATCACAGGAGTGCAGTTTGTTTTGTACCCCTGAGACCCATTTTCAGCAGAGAGCGGGCTGAAGTCCAACGATTTCCAACAGTACCAGATTTTGCCAGATTTATCCTGCACCCTGCCACTTTAATTCTACTGCCCATCACTTTAATCATGAGCACTAGGTCCCTGCTATTTAAAGTGGTTGTAAAGGTGAAATTGTTTTATTTAAATAATAAGCATGGTATGCTTACCTGCTCTGTGAAATACCATTGCACAGGGTGGATCAGAACCTCCTTTTCTGGGGTCCCCCGCTGATGCTGTCCATTACTCCTCTCCTGTTTCTGCCCACATAGCATGCTATAGCATGTTTGCTATTAGGGCAGACATGTGGAATCACTCCCGAGCTGGTATGTGTGTATCCATAGATACACACAGAACAACTCAACCACACTCCCTCCTCACAGGATTTGATTGACAGCAACAGGAGCCAATGGCTCTGTGTCCTGTGAGGAGTGGAACACAGACCAGTGCCGCTGCAGACGTGTACAGCACTGGATCGAGATAGGGCTTGGGTAAGCATTTAGATAAGTGAGGCAGTGATACAAGTAGTGGGCCTCTTTTTACCTTAAAGCCTGCTTGGTGATTTTTACGTCACCAGCGCATGTGCTCTGAAGGTCCGGCATTCCTTGCTGGACCTTCAGAGCTTCGGCCGGGACCAAGGGCAAGAGTGACGTCATCGCAGCTCCGGCCAGTCACATAGCTGGAGCACACAAAGAAAGAACGGGGAAAGATGTCAGCCCTCTCAGTGGTGACAGCACACCTCTGGAAGGCTACATACCAAGGTAAGTATTTCATAATGTGCTAGTATGCGATGCATACTAGCATATTATGCAAATGCCTTAGGTGTTTTATTTTTATTTTTTTAAACAGCTGCTGTTTACTACTACTACTACTGCTTTAATGCAAGGAATACATAAAGGTAAAAAATGTTTTGATTTTATAACCAGTTTAAACTCCATTCACTGCAATAAGCATGGTTTTTCTGAGCTCTCTGCCCTGCCTACTCCTGGCTTCAGCATGCAGGCTGCATGTTGGGTACCTGTCTGTCTGTTAAGTCCTGGAGAGGATCTATCCTGGCGGCTGTAATTTGCTGAATGGCTATATGGCTAATGGTATATAGCTTTGAGTGGAGATATATACAGTAGGAGAAATTTATATTGCCAATTTAATGCAGATGGGAGCTGCATAGCACATTTCTATAGACTGGATTAACACTGTAGTGTTTTAAAAATGCCTTTCAAAGTGTGTTTGGTAGCGTCTAAGAGGATATCTCTAGCAAGTAACAAAGGAATGATACTCTAAATGAGCAAAAAGTTAGCTGCACGCCCCAATATCAATATAGAAAAAAGTGTGGCAAAGTTCCCTATGGGGTTTTGTACTGCAGCAAATAATCCAAGATGGTTTATAAAACATATATTTTATTTGATTATACAGAGATATTCTACAAAATAGTATGTGTAAGTCAAAGCATGAGCTTTTTAATCAAAAACTGGAATGCATACATTGCATACAAAAGAAGTACAGTGTTGGGTCAATGTAAAATGACATAGGTACAATGAACCCTAAAAATTAGCACAGTATCTGTAGAACATCATGTAAAAGGAGCTCCGATGCGTTTCGACCACATGTAGTATAGGTCTTCTTCAGGGGGAAAAGATACAGATTTCTAAAAGATATAAAATATTTGAAAACACATATTACAACTAGGCAATATAATATATTGGTTCCAGAGTAAAATTATATTTCAAAGTTTTGAATATTTACCACTGCGGCATCCTGGGAGTTTTTTGAACGTCGGTAGCGCACTGTGCGAATCTCGGCAGCATGCGCACTGCGCCACCGCATCATTCGCGCTTGCGGCAGAAATGACGGCTGGTGCCGGGTGTATCATCCCCTTCCGGGACACCGTGGAGGCCGCGTGGTGAGTGCCATTACTAGCGTTTCTCCTCTGTGGATTCTGGGAGATGTTTCATCTGCGTTTGGTTCTGTGGGGAATGTGGGGGGGTGGGGTGGGAGGCGGCTTGGGGGTGCCTATGGTCACTAGCCTATCAGGCCCTCTGACCTTCTATTTAGTCTGGCAATACATTTGGTAGTCCTTGTACTTCTTTTGTATGCAATGCATGCCTTCCAGTTTTTTATTAAAAAGCTCATGCTTTGACTTACGCATACTATTTTGTAGAATATCTCTGTATAATCAAATAAAATATATTTTTTATAAACCATCTTGGATTATTTGCTGCAGTACAAAACCCCATAGGGAACTTTGCCACACTTTTTTCTAAGAGGATATCTCTAATGCGATCAGACGGCGTGGGGGTCCCCCAAAGTCCATACCAGACCCTTATCCGAGCATGCAGCCCGGCCGGTCAGGAAAGGGGGTGGGGACAAGCGAGCGCCCCCTCTCCTGAGCTGTACCAGGCCGCGGGCCCTCAACATGGGGGGTGCTTTGGGGAAGGGGGGCCCTTTTTCTACCCATTGACCTGAGGGAAAAAGTGTTAATAAAGAAAACACAACACAGGTTTTTAAAGTAGTTTATTAGACAGCTCCGGGGGTCTTCTTCCCACTTCGGGGGTCTTCTCACCGAGCTCCTCCGCTATTCGGCTCTTTTACCGCTCTTTTACTAGCGGAGGAGCCCGGCTCTCTCCTTCGTCGCCGCCGTCCGGGGGTCTTCTTCCGACTTCGGGGGTCTTGTCCCGCTCTTCCTTTCTTCTGTCGGGCCTCCGCTATCTTCTTCCAGCTCTTTTACTAGTTTTGGCCCGGTCTTCTCGTTCGACGCTGTCGCTGCCTTCTTCTTCTTCTTCTTTTCTTTTGATGTTGACACAACGCTCTCTCCAGCCGCAATGCATCCCCCGGGACTGTGACATCATAGGGGTGGGGTCACCATGTGACATCACCGGTGACCCCGCCCCTTATGCCTATATAAGTCGCCGCGCAATGCGTCCCTGGCATTGCGGCCGGAGAGAGCGTTGTGTCAACATCGGAAGGAAGAAGAAGAAGGCAGGGACATCGACGAATGAGAAGACCCAGGCAAACGCTAGTAAAAGAGCTGGAAGAATATAGCGTAGCCTGGCAGAAGAAACAAAGAGTGGGACAAGACCCCCGAAGTCGGAAGAAGACCCCCGGACGGTGGCGACGAAGGCGAAAGCCGGGCTCCTCCGCTAGTAAAAGAGCGGTAAAAAAACAGAAGATAGGGGAGGAGCCCAGCGAGAAGACCCCCAAAGTCGGAAGAAGACCCCCGGAGCTGTCTAATATACTACTTTAAAAACCTGTTGTGTTTTTTTATTAACACTTTTTCCCTCAGGTGAATGGGTAGGGGTACCATTTACCCCATACTAATTTACATAGGGTGGGGGGCCGGGATCTGGGGGCCCCCTTATTAAAGTGGGCTCTCGGATTCTGATAAGCCCCCCACCCGCCGACCCCGACAACCAACGGCCAAAATAAACGGACTTTACTCCATGTGTGGGCAAGTCTGTTCAGTTGAAAAGTCCGGCGGACTAGCACACAGACAGGCGGATTGTCCGCCGGACTGCCGAGTCCGGCGGACAATTTTGAGTCAAGACTTCTTTCTAAGTCCGCCGGACTTTTGAGAAGAAAAAGTCTGCCGGAGCCCACACACGGGCGAATTGTCCGGCAGACTCTGGTCCTCCGTATAGTCCGATCGTGTGTACGCAGCATAAGTGCTTTTGATCTTGTGGGATCATATGTTCTGGTAAGCAGCCTGTTTGTCTGCACGAGCACAGGGGTGAAGCGGTGCCTACTAGATAGACTCATTACAGTGGATAGGCACAAGAGCACTTTCTTCCTTTGCACTGGGCCATACTATCTTTTTTCACAAAATTCTTTATTTTCTACTCTACAATCACTAGTGAATATGTGCACATGAGATATACAGTGACAATATCATAAGTAATTTTGTTTGCACGTTATTTTAAATTTAGTGTTATATGTACAGTATTTGCCCATTGCAGTTTGCACTTTAAATGAAATGTTCACTTTGTGACATCTGATTTTTTTTTGCACAATTGATTAGCAAGCTTTACCTATATACTTGATTTGGTTTATATGATTATAGGTGATTTTTTACAATCATAAAACATATTGGTTGGGATAACGCACATTTACTATTTTTATAGTGTTCTGCATTATAGTATTAACTAATTTTTTGTGCAGCTATTGAGAGCCAAGCGTGAGTTCCAGGAATTGTGAACTTAAAATAACATGTATGTTCAAATGTGGATGATGTAAAAGATTGTATAAGGCAAAAGGAAATGTTTAATTATTTTGCTAAATAAAATCTTAGCTGATTGGGCCAAACACCCCCAGGTTCCCGCCAGAACACTTGAACATCGCAAAAGTTTGGAACCAAATCGTGAACCCTATTAACCACTTTAAGACTGCCCACCGCACATTTACTGTGGCAGGGCAGCTCTATTGCGTGAAACTATGTACCTGTACGCCGTTTAATGCAATAGATACTATGGGCACGCATGTTCTGGTATGGCGGACTCAATGTCCGCCACCACCCTTGATCGCTGCACAGAGGCAAAACGGGGATCTGCGTATGTAAACAAGTTCTGGCAGGGGGCAACATGGAGATCTGCTGTTCCTAGTTATCAGGAACAGCGATCTCTGTTTTGTCCCAGTGATCCCAGCCCCCACACAGTTAGAACACACCCAGGGAACACTGTTAACCCTTTGATCGCCCCCTAGTGTTAACCCCTTCCTTGCCAGTGTCATTTATACATCGATCAGTGCATTTTTTTTTAGCACTGATCACTGTAATGTCACTGGTCCCCAAAATGTGTCACTTGGGGTCAGATTTGTCCTCTGCAATGTCACAATCCCGCTAAAAATTTCAAATCGCTGCCATTACCAGTAAAAACATAAAAAAATGTATTAAAGTCCATAAGTATATCCCCTATTTTGTAGACGCTATAACTTTTACACAAACCAATCAATATATGCTTATTGCGATTTTTTTTTTAACCAAAAATATGTAGCAGAATACATATTGGTCTAAACTGCTGAATAATTTATATATATATATATATATATATTTTTTTTTTTTTTTTTTTTTTTTAGATACGTATTATAGCAGAAATTAAAAAATATTTTTTTTTTTTCAAAATTGTGGGTCTTTTTTTGTTTATAGCGCTAAAAATAAAAACCGCAGAGGTTATCAAAAAGAAAGCTCTATTTGTGGGGAAAAAAATTATAACAATTTCATCTGGGTACAGTGTTGCATGACCTCACAATTGTCATTCAGTGTGACAGTGCTGTAAGCTGAAAAAGGGCCTGGGCAGGAAGGGGGTGATAGTGCACTGTATTGAGGTGGTTAAAGTGAAACAATAAAAATAAAAAATTCCTTTAAATATAGTGCCTGGGCGGTCCCCTTAGTCTGCCTGTAAAGTGGCACATCTGTACCGTGTACAGAACCTGCTGCAGCAAAACTGACATTTATAAAGAAAAAAAAATACATTTAAATTGCCGGCAATACAATAGCATTGCCCGAAATACAAAAATGTTGAAACGGCATGATCTCCCCCAAAATCCATACCAGGCCCTTTTCTGAGCATGAAGCCCAGCAGGTCAAAAAAGAACCATACCAGGCCACATGCCCTCAACACGAGGGGGGGGGGGGGGTGCTTTGGCTCTGCCCCATCACAAAGCACCTTATCCCCATTTTGATGGGGACAAGGGCCTCTTCCCAACAACCCTGGACGGTGGTTGTGGGGGTCTGCAGGCAGGGGGCTTATTGGAATCTGGAAGGCCCCCAGATCCCAGCCCCCTCCCTATGTGAATGAGTCTGGGGTACATTGTACCCTACTCATTCATCAAAGTTTCAGTTTCAGTAAATAAAGACCGGAGGCAGTTTTTGACAATTCCTTTCTTAAAAAAAAAAATAAAAAAAACAATGTCCACTAATGTAGATCCATCACCATTCACGACGCCCACTGCACTGCCAGACCCGGGAAAAAAAAACCTCCATTCACTACGAAGGCTAACCTCCGAATGTCTGCTCCACCGTTTGACAGTTCTTAAATAGGTAAGGGGCAGGGACACCTAGTGATGGTGGCATTGTCCCCCTTGTGACATCATTGAAAATCCATGGGGTAATACAGTACAGTAAGTCAATAATGGCCACATGTTTTTCTAGAAGGGAAATGTAATGATACCTGACTAAGACCTTTTTATTTTGTTTAGTTCCTAGATTGTATTAAACATAAACATCATCAATCATCCAATCTGATATGGTTTGATGTTCAAGAATATATATATATATATATACAGTCCATTATAGCTGATCCTCAGTTGTCATCAAATTTTCTTAATAAATCATTATGAAATAGTATCAACAAGGAGGGGATGGTGGACTAGGGATTATAGCGGTGCAAAAGTAATGTAGAAGAGTCGGGGTTAACTCACAGTTCAATGCTCTTAATACTTGTTAATTGGTAAAACGGTTTTTATTACATATAGAAAATTACATCAATACACAAAAAAGAAGAAAAAAAAATATATATATATAAGAAAAAAATTGACAATATATTTTTTTTTAGCAAGGCTCAATTATATAAGTCATGACAAATAATTAAAATTTCATTTACGGCGGCATGTAATCATTGATATAGAAAACAGTACAGAATTGGCATTAGGTTCAAGTTATGCACATGAAATTAGGGGTGCAATTCACATTTAATGTGAGTAAGATGACCTGAGATAGACTAAGTAAGTCTTAGTAGACTGTTCCGACATGTTTCGCCATGACAATGGCTTCCTCAGGGTACGTCTACTTTACGTGATTGATATGTCTAGTAAAAAAAGCATCATGATTAGTTCAATTGAGTACTGGGTAAAATAGAGAATTAAACCCCTTTGGATAGAAAGAAATAGATAAAGAGGACAAATTTCTTATAGAAAAAACCGGGAGAGTTCCACTAGTAGCCAACCCAGAGGAGGTGCCTTTGCCCCTCCTTCCCTGATGGAAAAGAGAAGGGAAGAGTCCCCCTTAACGCCATCCAAAGCTTACCCTAGTCGGTGTGTAGGTCAGATTCAGCCACAGCCGTGAGGTAGGGCAGTCATATAGGGTGCCAAAGTTGCCTAGTAGAAGGCGGATACAACCAGATCAGATATTTGATGTTTTATCTAAAGAGGAATGAGCCATGATTCAAAAAAAAGGAATACATGATAAAAAGTAATTTAAGTAGTGTTGTAAGTCCATGAAAAGTTGGTTCATGGACATGACGCCATACACTACATAGAGGACAATGTCTCAAATAGTTACTTACTTGGATTAGTTATAAAATGCAGTTGAAAATGTATAATGAAAGAACCAGACGGTTCCAAAAAATATATAATCAAATTATAAACAGGAGGCACCTGAGAAGACAATGAATAAGCAAAGAATTATAATATTGTGCAGGATATTAATTAAGGGGGGAGAGGCAGTAAATTAAGTAAGGTTATTAGAGGGGGTGATCAAATACCTGTCTTAAAGTGTGAGGTAAAAAACCCCGTTCTGCTTGGAATAGGCAGTTATAGGCACCCTTGGAGAAAAAGGGGAGGAAGAAGAGGTGTCCAGACGGTCAGAGGTCTGAAAAAAGCTGAAAAGAGATGATATTCAAATAACCCTTTTAAATATCAAGTAGACTGAAAGGAGTACCAAAAGGAAATAGCAAGGAGATTGAATTGCTTACTTGAATGCAGACGGGTGTGGTGCGTCAGGTGCCTCCAGAGTCCTGTGATGGACTGAAGTAACAGGCTGGTTTTTATACCGCCTTCCAGGTCGAGGAGGCGTGGGGCCGCCCCTCGATCAGCGGACAGAGGAGCCTACGCGCATGCGCACAGCGTGCCTCCGCCGGGAGCCTACAATAACCATAGTTCCCGGCGGTGGGCGCGCAATGAGCGTGATGACGTCATCGCCGTGTAAAGGCGAGCAGGTGGCAGAGGCTGGAGGTGGGCGGGCTTATAAAGTCCGCCCTCGGGTGTCCATACTAGGCAAAAAGGCTGTCCCAGAAGGAGACATGTCCGCTCCCAGGGCGGTGGCCGAATCTAGACAGCCGAACGATGGTGGGAGGGCACTTGGGAGGGAAGAGGAAAGGGGGAAAGAAAAAAAGGGCGAGATGGAACAAGGCCAGTAAAGGCTGTATATTAGAGGCATTCCAGCGGGTTGGGAAAATAGGGGGTATTCTCACCGGTCATAAACTCTAACTAAAAGCTATCAATACCAAGTAAATGGAATTTAAGCATGTTTTAGTCATAGCTAATTAGAGACCTTAGCTAATTAGGTCTGTAGAAGCAGAGTAGAGTTTGGACAAGAGTGCACAGAAGAATCTAGACATATCAGGCCAAATTAGAATTGGTCAAGCGTCTATTAGAGAGGTCAGGGGCAATTTAACAAAAGAGATAATGTACAGTCAAGATTCGATACCCATACAGTATAGTTAGTAAGGTTTCAAAATAGTTTCTATATGTATTAGGAAGCATAATACATTAATTGTAGGTAAACAAGGAAGACATATTGCAGAAAACAATAAGACATAACGGAGCAGGCTTTGGCGCATGATGGTAAAGACCCCACCGGGCGAGACCCCAGAGAGGGGAACATTTTTTACCCCTAATGGTTGGTTTGTATTGGGAACAAATATGATGCTGGATTTTAGAGAAAGGATTTTCTCTAAAATCCAGCATCATATTTGTTCCCAATACAAACCAACCATTAGGGGTAAAAAATGTTCCCCTCTCTGGGGTCTCGCCCGGTGGGGTCTTTACCATCATGCGCCAAAGCCTGCTCCGTTATGTCTTATTGTTTTCTGCAATATGTCTTCCTTGTTTACCTACAATTAATGTATTATGCTTCCTAATACATATAGAAACTATTTTGAAACCTTACTAACTATACTGTATGGGTATCGAATCTTGACTGTACATTATCTCTTTTGTTAAATTGCCCCTGACCTCTCTAATAGACGCTTGACCAATTCTAATTTGGCCTGATATGTCTAGATTCTTCTGTGCACTCTTGTCCAAACTCTACTATGCTTCTACAGACCTAATTAGCTAAGGTCTCTAATTAGCTATGACTAAAACATGCTTAAATTCCATTTACTTGGTATTGATAGCTTTTAGTTAGAGTTTATGACCGGTGAGAATACCCCCTATTTTCCCAACCCGCTGGAATGCCTCTAATATACAGCCTTTACTGGCCTTGTTCCATCTCGCCCTTTTTTTCTTTCCCCCTTTCCTCTTCCCTCCCAAGTGCCCTCCCACCATCGTTCGGCTGTCTAGATTCGGCCACCGCCCTGGGGGCGGACATGTCTCCTTCTGGGACAGCCTTTTTGCCTAGTATGGACACCCGAGGGCGGACTTTATAAGCCCGCCCACCTCCAGCCTCTGCCACCTGCTCGCCGTTACACGGCGATGACGTCATCACGCTCATTGCGCGGCCACCGCCGGGAACTATGGTTATTGTAGGCTCCCGGCGGAGGCACGCTGTGCGCATGCGCGTAGGCTCCTCTGTCCGCTGATCGAGGGGCGGCCCCACGCCTCCTCGACCTGGAAGGCGGTATAAAAACCAGCCTGTTACTTCAGTCCATCACAGGACTCTGGAGGCACCTGACGCACCACACCCGTCTGCATTCAAGTAAGCAATTCAATCTCCTTGCTATTTCCTTTTGGTACTCCTTTCAGTCTACTTGATATTTAAAAGGGTTATTTGAATATCATCTCTTTTCAGCTTTTTGCAGACCTCTGACCGTCTGGACACCTCTTCTTCCTCCCCTTTTTCTCCAAGGGTGCTTATAATTGCCTATTCCAAACAGAACGGGGTTTTTTACCTCACACTTTAAGACAGGTATTTGATCACCCCCTCTAATAACCTTACTTAATTTACTGCCTCTCCCCCCTTAATTAATATCCTGCACAATATTATAATTCTTTGCTTATTCATTGTCTTCTCAGGTGCCTCCTGTTTATAATTTGATTATTCTTTTTGGAACCGTCTGGTTCTTTCATTATACATTTTCAACTGCATTTTATAACTAATCCAAGTAAGTAACTATTTGAGACATTGTCCTCTATGTAGTGTATGGCGTCATGTCCATGAACCAACTTTTCATGGACTTACAACACTACTTAAATTACTTTTTATCATTTATTCCTTTTTTTTGAATCATGGCTCATTCCTCTTTAGATAAAACATCAAATATCTGATCTGGTTGTATCCGCCTTCTACTAGGCAATTTTGGCACCCTATATGACTGCCCTACCTCACGGCTGTGGCTGAATCTGACCTACACACCGACTAGGGTAAGCTTTGGATGGCGTTAAGGGGGACTCTTCCCTTCTCTTTTCCATCAGGGAAGGAGGGGCAAAGGCACCTCCTCTGGGTTGGCAACTAGTGGAACTCTCCCGGTTTTTTCTATAAGAAATTTGTCCTCTTTATCTATTTCTTTCTATCCAAAGGGGTTTAATTCTCTATTTTACCCAGTACTCAATTGAACTAATCATGATGCTTTTTTTACTAGACATATCAATCACGTAAAGTAGACGTACCCTGAGGAAGCCATTGTCATGGCGAAACATGTCGGAACAGTCTACTAAGACTTACTTAGTCTATCTCAGGTCATCTTACTCACATTAAATGTGAATTGCACCCCTAATTTCATGTGCATAACTTGAACCTAATGCCAATTCTGTACTGTTTTCTATATCAATGATTACATGCCGCCGTAAATGAAATTTTAATTATTTGTCATGACTTATATAATTGAGCCTTGCTAAAAAAAAATATATTGTCAATTTTTTTCTTATATATATATATTTTTTTTTCTTCTTTTTTGTGTATTGATGTAATTTTCTATATGTAATAAAAACCGTTTTACCAATTAACAAGTATTAAGAGCATTGAACTGTGAGTTAACCCCGACTCTTCTACATTACTTTTGCACCGCTATAATCCCTAGTCCACCATCCCCTCCTTGTTGATACTCTTATATCAAGGGATGAGGTGCTGTATTATCTAGCGGACCCTCTCTGTCCTTTTGTATATTACATTATGAAATAGGTTTCTTCAACCCTCCCTGTCTGCTTGTGTGTGGGACTGGCATGTAGAGCATGGGGACACATGCATGGGCATTTTGTACACACATACTGGTGCCAGTGTTAACAAGAGCCAGTCCTGCCAGAATGTCTCAGAGTGTGGGAGGAGACTGGAGTACACAGAGGAAACACACATTTAGTAGTATGAAGTTGGGCCTATACTTTGAGAAAGTTTAATTTAGATACGGAATAGTGTAGAGTTCAGGTGGTAGATGGGTAGTGTCCCTGTAATAATACTGTAATTTACTAGTAACATAGAAAGATTTGTTTTTCTTTTGTTTTAGGCCAGGTCACTAGTGATCACGGATTTTCCTGTTCAGAAATTTATACAGGCCGTCGCCTAGTTACAAAACATTCGACTTACAAATGACTCCTACTTACAAACGGAAGGAGGAAACAGGAAGTGAGGGGAAATCTACCCCTAGGAAGGGAAATTCACTCCTGTAAGAGTAATTATGGGAAAAAGGTAACTCCATTGACGCTTTATCACCAAGGCTTTTTTCCACAGCAACCCAAAATTTTCAAAATCCAATTGTCATTGGGACAGAAAGTGAGGTGAAATCTTCTGAACAGGGGAACAGACAGCAAAACAAACATTACAGGGGTGTTAACCAAAAAGCTTAAAAATATTTTTTTGGGCTGGAGCTACACTTAAAAAAATGTAAGCGCTCCAACTTACAAATAGATTCAAACTTAAGAACAAACCTACAGACCCTATCTTGTTTGTAACCCGGTGACCACCTGTATTGGGCTTTATGGGCACTGTCTGTACAAATAAGCCTGAGTTCATCTGCCATTAAGGCCAAGTGCCTGCACATCTATGACTTGCGAACTGCAATATTCTTGAAAATAAAATGGACATTGTATGAGTTCTACAGTGTTGCAATTACTGTGCTGCAGCTGCCATCTGATCACTGGATGCTTTATCTGCTTTCCATCGCCAGATATGGAGGACTTTGACAAGCTTCTATGCTTTTAATGTTCATATTTCCTCCTATGCTTCTGAACTCCTAAAAAGGAAAGTATAATGTTCATATTTTGTTAGTCCACCACACAGTTTTTATATTTTTTCAAAATTTGCGTATTTTTTTAATTTTCACCACTGACATAGCCAAATGAGATTTCCTGTACAGGTAAATCAGAAAGAGAAAGTTGGAAAAGAGAAAGAACTTTTGGTAGATAAGACAGGGGGAGGATGTAAAACCTTTTTATACATTGATATACATGTGGTCAAAAAATACCCAACGGGTGGGATATATGGAAGATGGACAATCTTTAACCAGATCCTATAACGCTGGAAAGGGAAATTGGCGCTGTTCAAATGTGGTTTCTCTGTATCATATGTGCAAATACATGTACACCAGGGAATTATAAACAAAAACAACACTGACTAAAGTGCATATACAAATGGATAAATTCAGCACCTACCATAAAGTGCAATGTGCATGTAAATATAAATATAATACATAATATAATAAAAAATACGTGAAATAACCAAGATTGCAAATACAAGGTGAACAATGGTGTCCAATAATGTCCAAAAATTCATGTGATATTGAAAAATATATGTGTAAAAATATGAAAAAAATGTATATTTAAAGTGACGAGTGCAAAGTCCTGTTACAATAGAAGTAAAAAAATTTGGACTATTATAAAGTCTTCAAAAAATAAATTATATAGAACATGAAGAAAACAGTCTGTGAGTGATGATCCATGCAAAACCAAAACACAGTTAAAAAATGTGACTTTTCAGTGCTCCCCTCCTTCAAACACTTCCCCCTCTTATGGGTGCACTCACCAGAGCACCTCACCACTGCAGGGGTAACAGGCATAATAATTCTATCCAGATGGCGATGTTCCCCTTCAAAGGATACCCTCTGCTCTGGCTGCAGACCTCAGGGTACTGTCCTCCTCTCGAAGGGGATTTAGAGATCATCAACAACTGCCATCCGCATACAAATGGAAAGGATAGGCCTCATATCGTGATTCCATAAAACCAGATTGTTTATTGAATATAAATACCATACAGGATGGCTAAAAAGTATAAATAAGGGAGCTCTACCACTCCAGCTCACATAAAAACCAAACACTTCCGCACTAATGGCGTGGTAATGGCGTGCGTTCCACGACCGTACTAGCTAAAACCGTAAGTCCGGAAGTGCCGGAAATAACGTTTGGCGTACCAAATATGTCCCGTCTTACGCGTTTTGTCACACGGACGTCATCTGAGGAGCCTCAGAAAAAAAAACGCAGTTTACCTTTTTCATATGGCCATGTATAATGTGTATGTCACCTATCAAAAGAGGATCCCCCCCAGGAAGCATTTTCCCTAAAACATTCCCCCCACAGGTTCAGTAAGAAGACGCCAAAAGAAATGTTGTGTATGCAGCAGAGGAGAAGTAAGAGGAGACACCAGTTACAATATCATTGCCTCCCAATGTCCCTCCCAACCTGGCCTATGCATCAAATAATGCGTCAGACATTATCACACATCCCTAAGATATTAGTTCCCCTTATTTTTAACAGACTGCCATTTCCCTGTTTCAAATACCTGTGCAGATCATTTCCCTGCTACCTCCACTGACCATGTTTCTACCTTTCAGGTTAACTGACCCTGGCCTGTTTACCGACGATGCATCTGCCTGCCGTCTTAATTGTTTCTTGTGCACTGACCACGGCCTATTAATCGACCATGTTTTTTGCCTGCCGTTTGGACTGATTATTTGCGCTGCTACTGTAGTACACAGGGGTCTCACATATGTAAGAGGCTTCAGAAGAGTGTCCTGAGTAGAGAAAATTTGTTTTTGGTTGTCTCTGGGTTTTGTAATTCCTAGAAAAGGGTCTGGAGACCGGAGGCTTCAAAGAGTGGGAGAAGCCTCTACACCTGTCCCTATTTTTTCCTTGACCGAGGTCCTAAGCTTGATGTTCCTCCCTGCTGCCTGAACCAATACTTTGGCTGTGCTGACCCTATCTTGGCCTGTAATAACCCAGAACTTTATGGACCATGTTCCTCCCTGCTGATCCCTGTTCCTCCCTGTCTTCCACAGCCCAGTGCTCCAGTGAGTGGGGGGGGGGGGGGGGCAGACAGCAGTGACTGACAGTCACCAGCTCTCTGCTCACAAAGCACTGAGAACTGAGTGATCAGCACAATTCTCAGTCTTAGAGCCGGCAGGGGACAGCAGCAGCATTGGTCCAATGCTGCATCCACCTAGATAAATATGATTTAAAAAATAAATGAATACAAAACTGTTGTTTATCACAGCCAGTGAGCCAGTGAGGAGTAAGAGGGGGCGGGCCAAGCTCTGGCTCCATGTCTGAATGGGTATGAAAAACAGCGGCTCTGTAAGCGTGCCTGCTGAGCAAGCAGCTTGCTCTGGGGGCACTTGAAAGGATGGAGGGGTCAGGAGCGCTGGCGAGGGATCCTAGAAGAGGAGGAGGATCGGGACTGCTCTGTGCAAAATCGCTGCACAAAGCAGGTAAGTAAGACATGCTTGTTATTTAAAAAAATATAATTTTTGCCTTTAATATCACTTTAACCTTGCACAGGTCTAACTTATGTCAATGACCATGATCCCTTATCCTTCTTATCCAGACAGTGAAATTTGTACTATCTGGTAAACTTGACAATAGTTTAAGTTACGTATTATCCGGTTGTTTTAAAACCATCAGCTCCACAATAGCATCAACCATATTTTTAGTAACATTATTAGTGTACTTATTAGATGTGTTTAAATTTACCTACTTAATATTCATGGAAATCCTTCAGACTTTTTTGACAGCTATGTCCAAGGATTTAGAAAAAAATAAAGCCATAAAATATCCTTCCCAATGTCGTCATTCAGAATTAATATAAACTGCTCAGTGTTGTAATCTATAATCCACTGTGATATTTATATGCATAACTCGGAATAGTGATGAACTGGGACAGAGCAACCAACAAGAAAGCAAATAAAATATTCAGCATTGACTGAAAACATACCTACCTATTGACTGAGATGTTCATACAAAATTGGGACAAAGGAGCATATTAGGCTATTATTGGAGTAACCAAGTCAAAAGTATCATTTTTAGTGCACAACAATTAAAAGACCACTTTTAGTGAAGTTGTCTTTTAATAAATTCTCCAATCCCTTTGATTGCAACTTGCCATGTTAAATACTTACTTTTTTAGTTTTAGTGCCCTTTACTGTGGCTGTGCCTGGTGCTGCATAGCCTTTCTAGTAAAACTGTTCCAGATGGCTCCTCTTTTTAGTTTGCATGTGTGTCACTGGACATCTGAAATATGGCTCACTCATATAAAGGAATGTAGTTGGCAGTGGGGGCACTATGTCATGTCTTGCCCTAGGTTTTGGAATATTATAATAGATGATGTCGTTGGGTGAGAGGCTTTACCTGAAAGCCCAATTTCTCTCTCTGTGCCTGTCTCTCTCTTTCTGTCTGTATGCCTCTGCCTCTCTCTCTGCCTGTCTCCACCTGTCTCTTTCTGCCAGTCTCTCTCTCTCTCTCTCTTTCTGCCTGTCTCTCTCTCTGCCTCTCTCTCTGCCTGTCTCTCTCTCTGCTTCTCTCTCCCCCCTCTTTTTGCCACTCTCTCTCTCTCTGTGCTTGACTCTCTCTCTCTGTGACTGTCCCTCTGCCTCTTCCTCTCTCTGCCTGTCTCTCTCTCTCTCTCTGCCTGTCTCTCTCTGCCTGGCTCTTGCTCTCTCTCTGCCTGTCTCTCTTTCTCTGCCTATCTCTCATTCTCTGCCCATCTCTCTCTCTGTCTGTCTTCGCGCCATACTCCCGTCCTTGCATGCAACAGTATGTGGTGAAAAATGTGTTTTTCCCATATCTCACATGTTCACTTATAAATGAAAACGTTCCTAAACTCAGGTTACAGCTTTTACATGAGTTTATAAGCAGTTACAAGCATTTGACATTTGAAATGCCAGTAAACTTCAGTCCTGAATGCAATTTTTTGCGTTAAAAAAATGCCACTAAACTCAACAGCCTCTAAACGACTGTAAACGAATCATTGTACATATACAGATACGGTTGTGCTCATAAGTTTACATACCCTGGCAGAATTTTTGATTTCTTGGCCATTTTTCAGAGAATATGAATGATAGCACAAAAACTTTTCTTTCACTCATGGTTAGTGTATTTAGTGTATTTATTACGAATCAATTGTGTTTACTCTTTTTAAATCATAATCACAACAGAAACTACCCAAATGACCCGGATCAAAAGTTTACACACCCCAGTTATTAATACTGTGTATTGCCCTCTTTAACATCAATGACAGCTTGAAGTCTTTTGTGGTATTTGTGGATGAGGTTCTTTATCTTCTCAGCTGCCCATTCCTCTTGGCAAAAAGCCTCCAATTTCTGTAAATTCTTGGGCTGTCTTGCATGAACTGCAGGTTTGAGATCTCCCCACTGTCCCAGTGTGGCTTAATGATATTGAGGTCAGGAGACTGAGATGGCCACTCCAGAACCTTCACTTTGTTCTGCTGTAGCCAATGACAGGTCGATTTGGCCTTGTGTTTTGGATCATTGCCATGTTGGAATGTCCAAGTATGTCCCATGCGCAGCTTCCTGGCTGATGATTGCAAATGTTCCTCCAGTATTTTTTGATAACATACTGCATTCATCTTGCCATCAATTTTCACCAAATTTCCTGTGCCTTTGTAGCACACATCCCCAAAACATCAGCGATCCACCCATGTGTTTCACACTAGGAATGGTGTACCTTTCATCATAGGCCTTATTGACTCCTCTCTAAATGTAGTGTTCGAGGTTGTGGCCAAAACGCTCAATTTTGGTCTCATCACTCCAAACGACTTTGTGCCACATGGTTTGAGGCTTTTCTCTGTGCTGTTTGGCATATTGTAGGTGGGATACTTTGTGGCATTTGCGTAGTAATGGCTTTCTTCTGGTGACTCGATCATGCAGCCCATCTTTCTTCAAGTGCCTCATTGTGCATCTTGAAACAGCCACACCACATGTTTTCAGAGAGTCCTGTATTTCACCTGAAGTTATTTGTGGGTTTTTCTTTGCATCCCGAACAATTTTCCTGGCAGTTGTGGCTGAAAATTGAGTTGGTCTACCTGAGAACAGAACCCCTCATTTTCCACTTCTTGATTAGAGTTTGAACACTGTTGATTGCCATTCTCAATTCCTTGGATATCTTTTTAATATCCCTTTCCTGTTTTATACAGTTCAACTTCCTTTTCCTCGCAGATCCTTTGACAATTATTTTGCTTTCCCCATCAGAATCCAGAAATATCAGTGCAGCACTAGATGAAAGATGCAAGTGTCTGTGAGGAGTCCAGAAACTCATTGACCTTTTATACACAAACACCAATTACAAGCAAACAGATCACAGGTGAGGATGGTTAGTCCATTATATTAAGTAATTATCAAACTATTGCCACTGTAATCCAACCCAAATCGCATATTACTTTCTTTTTAAAGAAACTTTAAATAATCTTATTTCCAGGGGTAAGGCAGTGCCATCTTAGGTATTGTTTTCTGAGTCCACAGTAGAGTGTATTTCTGTCCTTGCATGGAGCACTTCCTGTACTGTTAACCAAGCCTCCTTCTTGATCCAACATTTCTATGGCAACCCTGCTTCCCTGCTCATAGCTGACTTGTTTTATTTCACACTGTGAATTATAAACGCACATATACCCGCTGTCAGAAAACAAGAAAATAGCAGCCAGCACAGCAGTAGATAAGGTTGCAGAAAAGTGACAAATGGAAAAAATGTGCAGCGCTCAACAATCATTAAACCATAACAAGCAATATAAATAAACTTGGTAATGTGCACGGCGAGTCAAAAAAATCCTCCAATAGAGTACAAAATATCCATAAACGGGAAAACAGAAACTTCAAAATGCGATATCCAAAAAGATCAGTGACAATCTGCAACTTCATATGTGTGCATAAAATATGGTGACAATCTTCGACTTCATATGTGTGCATAAGGTATAGTGACAATCTTCAACTTCATACATGAGATATGATGATAATTTGTTTGATAGTAGATCCACCACCAGAAACACCAAAATGCTTACAAGAGGGATTGAACTCAAATAGGTATACACCTAGTGAGTCAATCGGGCTTTGTGGTATAATTTACCCAGGGGATATCAGGTTATTTCACAGTATTTACTTGTGCCGTTTATCTAGGATTTGCCTGTGTCAGTCTTATCAGCTTCAGCTGATAAGACTGCAGTATACAGTCCGATGCCCAGGTTTACACTCCATGTGATGTCACATGGTCACATGGGGTGCAGGAGGAAGTTCTGAATGGTTCTGTAGTCTTGTGGGATTTGAATGTTGTGCCGCAGGGAGTCCTAATAATAGAAAGACAAGCACACAGAGTGTGCCGTAAATCAGGGGAGATATGAGCATGCTCCAGTGACATCATTCTAAAGAACAAAATGGATTACAACAATACTAAGCAAGTAAGGAGATATCCACAAGCAGTGTTCATTATGTTTTTTTATGCTGATTTACATGGGATAAAGTTGTGGGGAAGAGTTTACAACCACTTTAATAGACATTCAAACCCCTTTGTGTCAACTTGTGTGCATGTTATCAGGCCAAAATCACCAGGGTGTGTAAACTTGTGATCAGGGTAATTTGGATAGTTTCTGTTGTGATTATGATTTAAAAGAGTAAACACAGTTTATTGATAATAAATGGCTTCGGCCAAACACTAACCATGAGTGAAAGAAATGTTTTAGCGTTATCATTCATATTCTCTGAAAATGGCCAAGAAATCATAAATTCTGCCAGGGTATGTAAACTTATGAGCACAACTGTAAGATAACATAGAGGAGAGTTCAGGGGCTGCTGAAAAAACACCCAACTGCTCCTTAAACATCCATTTATCAGCAGCAGTGTACATGAGGCCTAACATACCTCCCAACCTTTTGAGAAGGGAAAGAGGGACCCCTTTTAGAAAAAGTATGTAGGCATAGGACAAGCAAGGAAAATGCTACAAAAACACTATTAGTTAAACTCACAAGTGCTTTTTCAACCACTACTATTGCTTTATACTGGCTTTTGAAATTTACAAATGTAGCAATTTAGAAACTGGATGAATGGTTTAGCATTTATCTAACTATATAGATAATTTCAAAATGAGGGACAAATGAGGAGGAAAGATGGACAAAGGGACTTTATTCCAAATCAGTGACAGCCCCCCGAAATCAGGGACATTTGGGAGCTATGCTGTAATGTTGGTTTCTAGATTAAAACATTGATGTTGCTGGTGCTGTTGAAAATGGGACTTGATGACAAATACTGGGAATGTAGGCAAAACAATCTTTAGTGGGCTTTTTATTTTTTGCAGAAAAAATGTCACTGTAATGTTGATGTCTACATATTTTTAGGGGGTCCTTTTTAAAATCAGGCCTATTCACTACATCTGTACACTGAATATGTGGCCTAGAAAATCTGCTTATATAGCATATAATGAGTTGCTGTTTTTTTTAATTTTACCATGGCTGGTAGGGGTCCTGTTTAAGATGAGGTCTGCTATAAAGGATTAAATACTTTACACAAAGGCACTAGAATATTTTTGAGCAAATACATTACACAATTTTTATTTCTGGACTTTAAAATGCCACCCACGCGGGTCTTGTTCAAAATGGAGCCTGTTACAAATGCTTAAATAGTGGACACAAATTTTTGGTTGGATTTTTAGGTGAATATATTACACTCTAATGTTGATTTCTAGATTTTGCAATGGCTGTTGGGGGTCCTTCTACAAATAAAGTCTAAATGTGAAACAATCATCACATCAGCACTCAAGTGTTATAATCCATGGTAGAGGATCTTGACTTGAAGTGGGAAGAGATTATTGGTTGACCAATCAGCCACGAATCCACTTGTGGTTTTGTAGCCTTCCACAGATAGGGGAACATTTTTGATTCTAGACAAAAAACAGCAAGAAGGGAAAACCAGCCTAGTGCATTACACCATTTATAGATAAAAAGTAATATATACTGTTTATACGCACAAGGCTTTTGTAATTACAAACATGTATGTATAAATCATAGGACTGGGTCTCTTGATGCCTCTATTCTAAAGCATTTAAAGAGGTATACCCGAGTGCGCATGCGCGGCCGGACGGAGCGGATGTCCACCTGATCAGCTCCGCTCATCCCCCGGCAACATCAGCTTTAAACAGCGGCCCCACACCTCGCCCGAACCCAGCGATTACCTGAACCCCCTGCGGAAGGTCCCAGGCACACTTCGGATGCCACAAAAACCGGGAAGCCAGCCTCAAACCGGCTCCCGGATCTCGACCCGCGCTACACCACAAGATTTCAAGATGGCGACCGGCCATCACACACGAGGCATGCAGGCCTCGGGGAAGGGGAAGCAGCCACCCTCAGCCCAGAAGCAAGCCCCCCCAAAGAGCTATGAGGCGGAATACCCAGCACTGGGTCCTGCAAAACCCTCTCCACACAAAGGTGAGCCGACAACCGCAGACTGCATACCACCCAGCTCTCCCTCACAAGCTGCAGCCATGTCTCCCAGCATGGAATCACAGACATCTTCCCTCTTGGACAGGGAGATAGCAGAAGCCCTATACAGCCAGCCCAGCAGCCAGGAATCCACATCAGATGCAGAATCCCCAGCTGCTCCCCCTGTACAATACTCAGGAGACCCAATTTTACTAGCACGCTTTGCTGACCTGCTGCAAAGAGAACTATCTAAAGCTACCGACAAATTGGCTTCAGACATAAAACAAGATTTCCAGGAAATGGGCAGCAGACTGAGTAGCATTGAATCCAAGATGGACGACACGGTCCACAGAGTATCACAAAACTCAAACATGATCACTGACCTACAAGATCGACTTGAAGACGCATACTCGAAAATAGACGACCTTGAAAATCGCGCAAGACGCTACAACTTCCGTATCCGTGGCATCCCGGAGAAAATAAAAGATATTACCTCCATAACACAATCTCTGATGCAAGCTGCTGTACCCAACATCGACGAGATTCATATGGAAATTGATCGAATCCATAGAACCCTGACATCCCCCAAACCTGACGGCCCTCCCAGAGATGTGATTGTGAAGCCACACTTTTTTAAGATTAAAGAAGCAGTGATGCGCCATGCTCGTGAAAATCCAGACCTAGAAATAGATGGCATCAAGATACAAATTTTTGCTGATATCTCACAAGCTACGATCCAAAAAAGGCGATCACTCAAACCCCTACTGGCGCCACTGACCCAACGCAACATCCGCTACAGATGGAACTATCCCTTTCGTCTCCAATTTTCTTTTAACAACAAATCATATTCCTTCTCATCGTTCACTGAAGGCGAGATGATTCTACTGAAACTGGGATTCATATCCCACGACCCGTCATTGCGGAACCAACCTGGATCCAGGGAATCCCCTCCCCCTCCCCTCTCCCCCTTGTGGTCAACAAGGTCGACCAGCAAGCTGACCTCAACATCCCGTGCATCCTAAGAGAATGGAACTGCTGTTTAGATCGTAGAATTGAACTGAACTGACTCAAACCCGCCGTGGTGCCTTCTCAGTGGTCTCTAGAGAGGGACATTAGGCGCCACACAGAGCGGCTGAAATCTGCTGAAGCAAAACACCGATGCCTCACCTGGCCACGACTACCTGAACTGGCCACTAAATCTCTTTTTTGCACTTTTTTTACATTTTTTACCGCACACGATACGCTATCTAGCAGACATATTTGACCAAACAACCCCATCAGTTTATTGGGGCGAGCTGTGCGGCCAAAGATGTTTTCTAGATACCTAGCCGTTTTTTTTTTTTTTCTATTTAGATACCAGTATTTATGGTTGCTGGGGGATGACCATGTGCACTCCCTATTTGGAGGACTCTTCCCATTACTAGGTTTTGGTGGAGACTCCTTCACACCCAGGGTTTACCCCTGGGACACTTTAACTGAATACTGTCTGTGAATCCTTTTAGTAACATGTTTAAGTTATGTCACTCGGCTCCAGGAGTCCCCTGGACCGACCGCTTGGTTTTATTATTTTACTTTTCCTCATTACTCTTTATTCCCCCTCCCCCGCTCCTCTCATCTCTACTACTGTCACCCTTCTGGCTAACCCCAGACCCCTCCCCTCTCCCCCCCCCCCCCCAAACTCAACATTAACCTTCTCTACTGCTGTTCCTTCCCGAGGGTCACCTGGACAACTTCTCTACACATACAAGCTCCGAAACCAACAGACCGAAGGGTAAGCCTGCTTATAGATGCTCTTGAATGTTTCCCATGTTTCCTGTAAAACCAACACCTCATAATGTTAGCCTGCTCTCCCATAATGTGCAAGGATTTGGATCGCCAACTAAGCGAATCAATGCCTTCACACATTATAAATCTCTGGGAGCTGATATTGTAGCTCTTCAAGAGACACACTTCACATCTTCATTCACCCCTCGATACCTCCACAGGGAATACCCTCTTTGCTTTTTTGCGAATGCCTCAGAAAAGAAAAGGGGGGTCGCCCTCTGCTTCTCAAGACATGTCTCATTCACAGAAATTAAAACCATTAAGGACAAAGAAGGCCGCTACATCCTAGTGAAAGGCCACCTAGGCGGAATTTTAACTACCATCTTAGTATACTACGCCCCTAATACAAACCAAACTGCCTTTTTCCAAGCCCTTCTAAAACTACTAGGACCCGAACTAGAGGGGGTGGTGGTTTTGGCTGGGGACTCTAACCTAGCGCTAGATCTAATCAAAGATAAATCACACACCTCAGGCCTCCGATCCCCCCCCAGACAAAGTTGCAAGTTTGCACAGACGCTACACCAATATGATCTGGTGGATGCCTGGCGAGAAGCCAATCCCACCGCTAGGGACTACTCCCACTATTCCAGGGCACATGGACACTACTCCCGTATAGATCACGTATTTCTCCCTTCTGGGATGATACCTAAACTGAAATCGGCCAAAATACTATCAACCCCATGGTCAGACCATGACCCAATTATGGTCCAGCTTACAGGCCTTAGTGACAAACCTACAGGTAACCACTGGAGACTGAACGAATCCCTACTTAGTGACGAAACTCAATGCATAGAGATATCAAATCATATACAAACCTACTTTGAAAATAACATCCCGGGAGACACATCCCCCGCCATAAATTGGGCTGCACACAAGGCCAGCATAAGGGGCTCCTTTATTCAGTTAGCCTCCAGATTGAAGAAAGCCCGCACTGAACTGATTTCTACCAAAACCAGAGAGTTTGAATCTTTAGCCAAACAGCACAAGCGTTCCCCTTCACCCAGCCTATTTAAGAAGCTAGAACAGTCCAGACTAGAATTAAACATATGCCTTACTACAAGGGCTGAAAAGCAGCTAAGATGGGCGAACCATAAATTTTTTACATGGCGGGATCGCCCAGGATCCCTATTAGCACATAAACTTACTCCTAGGCACTCCCATCACACACTTCCTAAAATAAAGTTGTCTGGAGGACAGCTCTCACAGAACCCCCAAAAAGTTCTTGATGAATTCTATGGGTTCTACGCCGACCTATATAAGAAACCACAAGCTGTGGCCCCATCGTCCATCAGGGAATTCTTGGGGACCCTCCCCCTCCCGACCATCACCGACGATCACAGAGAGCTAGTAGACCAACCATTTACAAGCGAAGAAGTCAATGACGCCATAAAATCTCTCTCACTTCACAAATCTCCGGGTCCGGACGGGTTCCCCAACATTTATTATAAAAAGTTCTCCGCACAATTAGCCCCACACCTGAGCCTTTATTTTAACTCCCTGAGGGATGGAGGAACGGTCCCACTGGACGATAACAAAGCCTACATTAGCGTAATCCCTAAGCCCAACAGGGACTCCACTGATGTACGCAATTACCGTCCAATATCACTAATCAACTGTGACCTAAAAATCCTAACGAAGATACTGGCCCTCAGAATCAACTCCTTTCTAGAACAATACATACATAAAGACCAGTCGGGGTTTGTTGCAGGACGTCAGACCTTGGATCAAATCCGCAGATCCATTGCTCTGATCTCGGCGGCATGCTCCAACTGGGATAAGCTCCCAGACCGGGAACTTTTACTATTGTCACTAGACCTTAATAAAGCTTTTGATAGCTTGAACTGGGACTATCTCTTTGTTACCCTCGAGACCATGGGATTTGGATCCACATTTCTCTCACTGATGAAAAAGCTTTATAGTTCACCGACAGCTCAAATTTCTATTAGAGGCCATAAATCATCCATCCTCCCGGTACAGCGAGGCACCAGACAAGGATGCCCACTCTCCCCTCTACTATTTGCCCTGGCAATAGAGCCCCTAGCAATAGCCATTCGATCCCACTCTAATATTCATGGGATCCAATGCGGCCAACAAGAACACAAATGTGCACTATTTGCAGACGATGTTCTTATGTACATAACCAAACCCCAGACCTCTCTCCCAGAACTTCTATCCCTACTGCACCGCTTCTCACTGATATCAGGTCTGACTCTGAACACACAAAAAACTCTAGCACTTAATATCTCTCTACCCCCTGCTGAAGTACAGCTCCTTCAAAGCCTACATAACTTCAAATGGGCACCCCATTCCCTTCCATACTTGGGAATACAGCTGACCCCTTCGATAGCTACACTGTACAAAGCCAACTATCCCCCTCTATTTAAAAAACTTAAAGAAGACCTTCGTGCTTGGACTGACTATTCCCTCTCCTGGTTCGGTAGAATCAACTCAATAAAAATGACCTTTTTACCCAGACTTCTATACTACTTTCGAACACTACCAGTAGCAATTCCAAAGGGAGACATGCAACACATACAAACTGAAGTCCTACGTTTTATATGGGGGAACAAAAAATCACGAATACAAAAGAAAACACTTTACACACCTAAAACTATGGGGGGACTCGGCCTTCCCAACCTACAAGCATACTACCACTCAGCACAGATAGCTCAACTCGTCTACACAACAGCCAGAGGCTCGGCCCCTCTGTGGGTTTACATAGAAGCACTGGCGTGCCACCCAATTGCTATAGGAACACTGATGTGGCTTCCCAACCGCAAACGCCCACCTATAATGTGCCCCACACTATCACACTCACTGGCGATATGGGACAGGACGCGACACAGGGCATCCCTTGCATCATATCACACACCCCTAGCACCCATATTCTGTAATCCAGAATTCCCCCCTGGCCTTACTCCACAACAGTTCCAATGGTGGCTTAATAAGGGTTTACTAAGAATTGGGGACTTCCTCTATGGCAATCAAATGCACTCAAGAGATTACTTTAAAGACAACTTCTCAATGCCCCCCACCGAGAATTTTAGATACAATCAAATCTCCTCATTTATCACTTCCAAACTCAAAAAGGGAGGTAGACCTGTCACTCTCACCACTTTAGAACTGAGCTGCCAAAACAGAAGCAACCAGAGAGGGCGAATTTCTGCTGTCTACTCTTCGCTTACTGAACCTGAATCCAAACTATCATACATGACACAATGGGAGAGTGACCTGAACCTCTCCCTGGAAATGTCAGACTGGCAAGACATTGCCCATAAACTGTCAAAAATTTCTATTAATACCACCCTTATCGAAGCAAACTATAAAACGTTGCTGCGATGGTATTTAGTCCCCACAAGAATAGCAAAAATGCACCCATCTTCCTCACCTAATTGCTTCCGGCAGTGTGGACAGATGGGTACCATGCACCATGTTTGGTGACAATGCCCACTGGTTGTCAGATTCTGGATCAGAATATATAACCTGATCAACTCAGTTACAGGTGTTAACATACGACGGTCCCCAGAAAGTGCACTCTTTCACAAACTGCCAGATGAGGTCCCCAAAAAATCATTGAAACTCATAACCTACATCTTTCTGGCGGCAAGAATAACGATTGCAAGAAACTGGAAACATTCATGCATACCTCTAGACCAAGTAAAAAGCAAACTCAACTGGATCATGATTAATGACAAACTCACTCATACTCTCCAAAATAAATCAGAGATGTTTAACAAGATCTGGGACCCTTGGATTGAGCACATCTCTACATAAAGAGGAACTCCAGGTGACCCTCCTCCCCCTTCCCTCCCCTCCTCTCCCCTTCTACCCGATCTCTCTCCTCTCCTCCTCCCTCCTTCCGCTACACCTTTCTTTTCTCTTTGTTACTTCTTGTTTTTATTTGATTTCAATGTAATGTTAATTGAAAGTACAATTCGTACAACCTGGTAAAGATACTTGAATAAAATGTTGAAGATAAGACAGAATGGCCAATACAAACAGGGAAGGGGAACCAGCCCTGGAACTTTTCTTTTTTTTTGCAGGGTCACATGGAGCCCTGAAGCCTTCCTACCCCTCTCTCTGGTACCACTAGTCCTGAAAAGGGCCTTCATCCAAGTATTAGCAAATACCAGACCCCAATTAAAGATATGAGCCATTTTACGGAAATGCTGTTTACAATGTTATTGCACTGTTGCAACACTATTATTTTGAACTGTTAATTACTTGGTTACCTGTGAAACGTTTGTTACTGTTTATACCTACCTCAATAAAAATATTGAAATATAAAGAGGTATACCCTCTTCATCAGAGCTCTGATGAAGAGGGTATATCCTTTGAAAGGATCAGCATACTCACTTTGTGCAATACGGCATGGTTACCCAGGCCCTTGAGGCATCGAGAGACCCAGTCCTTTGATTTATACATGTGATTACACAGTCTTGTGAGTGTCTATAGCTAATCTATAACATTTTATAAATAAATAGTGTTTTAAGGTAATGCATTAGGCTGGTGTGCCCTTCTTGCTGTTTTTTCACCCCAAATAGGGTGTATTATAAATTATTAAATAGTTTACACATGGGCGCAAAAATATTTAGCGTTTTTTTCTAATAGAAATATATTACTGTGCAATGTTTTCGTAATGCCGAAATTTATTAGATTACATTATTTAGAGGAATTTTTCTAAGAATAAATTAAACTCTAATGTTGATTTCTTGATTTTTAAAATGGCTAATGTTGGTCCTGTTTAAAATGAGGACTAGTATATGTGATTACATGTAGACACGATAATATATTTTTTTACAGTGAAATAAACTATAGTGCAGATTTTTTTAAATATATATTATAACCAGCTGGCTGGTTTGGGTCCCGTTAAAAATGTTTAACTACTTCAAGGACACTTTCTCCCCCTTCCTACACAGGCCATGTTTCAGATTTCAGTGCTGACACTTTGAATGACAATTACTCAGTCATGCAACACTGTACCCAAATGAGAGGCATGGTGACTTTTTTTACTTTTTATTTCCCAAAGTTGTCATTTTAACAAGTTATTTTTCACACAGCATAGGCATACTTACAATTACACTCAAAAAAACATTTTGCTTCTTCTCCCCAGTATGGAGATACCTTCAGACTTTCAAGGAGCATAAATTACGCACTTAATTTGCTGACTATTTATCACATTTGTAGAGGCCAGGGCCACCAGGGCAGTGGAAAAACCTACAAAGTTACCTCATTTTAGAAAGCTAACACCCAAAGGTATTTTTCTAAGAGGCAAAATTTATCTTTTAAAAGATAGTTTTTGTCACAAGTTTTTGGAAAATGCGGAAAGTAAATGAAAATGTATCTTTGACTTGAGACTGGGGTGAAGGTTCACCTTCCAGCAGGACAACGACCCTAAACATACAGCCAGAGCTACAATGGAATGGTTTAGATCAAAGAATATTCATGTGTTAGAATGGCCCAGTCAAAGTCCTGACCTAAATCCAATTGAGAATCTTTGGCAATACTTAAAAACTGCTGTTCACAGATGGAATGAGCAAAAATTTCACTCTAGATGTGCAAAGCTGGTAGAGAAATCCCCAAAAAGACTTGCATTTGTAATTGCAGTGAAAGGTGGTTCTACAAAGTATTGACTTGGGGGGGCTGAATACAAATGCACGCCACACGTTTCACATATTTATTTGTAAAAAAAATTTGAAAACCATTTATAATTTTCCTTCCACTTCACAATTATGTGCCACTTTGTGTTGGTCTATCGAATAAAAACCCAATAAAATACATTTACGTTTTTAGTTGTAACATGCCCCACTGAGACTATGCATGTACACACCTTGAAGGCTCCACTATTATTATTTTAATATACTTGTTAAAAACTGATTTGCAACATTTAGTGCAGATACTGCTGCAATTCACCTCGGAATAGAAGCACATTTATATTTTTCCTTATCTTTTTTTTTTTTTATCCTGTGAGGGGAACATCTTATCAGTGAAACAAAGCTGTTTACAGTGTCTAATTATAGACGTTACACACATTTTTCACCAAACAATGTTTTCTTTCTGAGCATTGAGGTTTCAGGGTTGTCTTTGATACCAGAAGTCAGAGGAATGACCCATGAAAACACTGTGTCCTACTGGTATGCTCTGCTGCCTTTCCTCATCATACACACTGCAGTTAAAATTAAGCTCACAATAGTTTAGAACCTTTAATACCCTGGTGGAAAATTGTGCATGATAGCATTGCATCATTTCAAACATATTGTGTGAAATAGGCTGACAGTAAAGATTAGACCATTTATATCCACATAACTGAAAAGTGAAAACAATATATTAAGCCTGACATGTTTACAGAGCTACACAGCTTTCCTGCTTAATATTGCTGTTTTAGAAAATATTATTTTCTTTTCTATGTAATAGATTTTCAAAGCAGTCATAAATAAAATTATTTAGAGTACCAGGAAATATTTGAATATTTATGTACTTTTTTTTTTATATCAGCATGAATAGTACTTATAATATAAACTAACGTAAGCTTCATCTGATTATGAATAAAGAACCTTGTATTTAACCACTAAAGCCCCGGAAGGATTTGCCCCCTTAACCAGGCCATTTTTTGCGATACAGCATTGCGTCACTTTAACTGACAATTGCGGGGTCGTGCAAGTTGTACCCAAACAAAATGTGTGCCCTTTTTTCCCCGCAAATAGAGCTTTCTTTTAGTGGTATTAGATCACCTCTGTGGCTTTTATTTTTTGTGCTATAAACAATTTTAGACACTTTTGAAAAAAAAAACACAATATTTTGTACTTTTTGCAATAATAAATATCCCCCAAAAAAAAGAAAAAGAAAAAAAGAATTTCTTCATCAGTTTAGGCCCATATGTATTCTACATATTTTTGGGAAAAAAATCACAATAAGTGTATAGTGATTGGTTTGCGCAAAAGTTATAGCCTCTACAAAATTGGGCAATCAAGGGGTTAAATGTGTTCCCTCACTGTGTGTTCTAACCGTTGGGGGGGGATAAGACAGACTAGGGGAGGAGACATATCTCTGTTCCTAGTTAGTAGGAACACATGATCTGTCTTTACTCCCCTGCCTGAACCGGGATTTGTGTGTTTACACACACAGATTCCCGTTCTGGCTCTGTCAGGAGTGATCGCAGGTGTACGGCGAACATCATGCCTGCCGGCCACGCGCATCGACTCCGGGGACACGCTGCGGGTGTGCGCGCCTGCCATATTGATTTAAAGAGCCGACATACTATTACGGTGATTCACGCTGCTGTGCCAACTGCGGCTGCTGGTCGGCAAGTAGTTAAAGTAGAACTTCACCCAAAAGGGGAGGTTGAGCTTTTATGCCTCCTTTCTACAACTTCTGGCACATTCATTTTTTGATAGGTACCCGCTCCCACTTCCGCTTGGATTGCTTAGGCAATCTGAGCAGGAGTTGCCCCCTTCCCTCAGCCCGCAGCCTCTTGAGACAGGTCACAGGTCCCAGAAAGCTGTGGGACCATTCAAAAAGAGCACCACAGCTCGCGTATGGACAGTGGAAAGCCGGCTATGAAACCATTTCCCACACTAAAGATGCTGGCGCTGGGGACCCTGAAGACCAGTTAAGAACCAGCCTGAGTGAGGACAGCGTTGGATCTGATACTTGGTAACTATAGCTACTAATTAGACCTGCACAACAAGGAGGTATTTTTTCTCATTAATGATACCAGTGGCATACTAACTGGAAGGGTGGTCCGCCCCGGGTGCCACACACTGGGGGGGTGTCAGGCGGCGTCCCCCGTCCTCCCCTGTATGAATCAGTGACAGCAAGGCAGGCTTGGCAGCGCAGCGGCATTGTGACAGGCTGACAGCACAGGGAGAGCCCAGCTGTAGCGGGGGTGCTCGGGCCGGGTGCGGACTGTACAGCTACCCGGGTGACACGCAGGACTGGCCGCTGGAGCAGGAGAAAGAAAACACTGGGGCTGATTTCCGAACATGTTGCCGCATTTGCGTGCGCAGGAATAGTTATTGCGACATGGCGCATACTTAAAGAAATAGAAACCAGCGTTGGATGCGCGGAATCGTTGTGCGCATTGGCGCAGACACATTATTAAATACAGAACAGACATCAGGCACTTGCTCATTGTAATGCTGATCATGTTAATGAGCTTTTCCTTATCACATGGAGAATATTGCTTCCACTTTTATTCCATTCATTAAATTCTTTTTGAAACAACTCAATATTCATTCTAGAGATCTTCCTATCAACAACTGTGCGGATCTTCCCTGGACTTGTAATTGCGTATTTTATGGTGATAGTCTATAATCATTGGTGGAGCCAAAACTTCCATGAAAACATCTTCTTAATACATGTCTGTGTATTATGCATTCTGGACAATTAATTTCCCCATACACTGTGCAATCTGATTGGATGAGGTTTAAATCCACTCATTTGTCTGAGCAATTCATTTCCCCATACACTGTGCAATATAATTGGATGGCGTTTAAATCTAATCTTCTATCTGAGCAATTAATTTCCCCATACACTGTACAATCTGATTGGATGAGGTTTAAATCCACTCATTTGTCTGATCAATTCATTTCCCCATACACTGTGCAATCTGATTGGATGATGTTTAAATCCACTCATTTGTCTGAGCGGGTTTGCAGCGCTGCCCCATTATTTTCAATGGGAAGGGGCGCTTTAGGAGCAGTAAATACAGCGCTCCTACAGCGCTCCAAAGATGCAGCTTGCAGGAATTTTTATTGACCGTCCTGCAAGCGCACCGCCCCAGTGTGAAAGCCCTCGGGGCTTCCACACTGGAGACACAGCAGCGGCTGTTTCAGGGCGCTTTGCTATTTTTAGCGCTGTGGCGCCTGCAAAGCGCCCCAGTGTGAAAGGGGCCTTATCGTTTCAAAATTAAAAAGGAATATCTGATCTGTTTGTAAATAAATGAAGACATGCTATGGGATTAATATCTGAGTTCACATTTATCAAGACCCGATCACACAGGAAAAAGCACTGCAAAGCATTTTACAACTTTATTTGAGAAACACAATAAAAGTTAAAAAAAAGAAGATAAAATAAAGGCAAATAAACAGCACTGTGAAAGTAATTACTCGGCCGTTAGATAAATCATGTGAAGGTTGCCTATGCACAGAAAAACAAAAAAAACATTCCACATACAAAAGAGCAGACAGACAAATCTTTAGGACATAGATAACAAAATCAAGACAAATGCATAAACTTTCTGGTACAATGTTTTTATTGAAATATAAAGAAAAGGGAAGAACCAGGTGACAAATTCCCACGCAGGGCATATGATCATAAAACATAAAAAAGAGGTTCACATAAAAGTGCAAAATAGAACATATGTTATGAGAGTTTAGATTATAGACTAACACTGGTCCACCAGCTGGAGCCGGGGGGCCATTGCGTTATGCCCAAGTCATGAGACCCAGGGGCTAAGGGTCTCATGACTTGGATAAGAGAAAAACAGTGAAAACTAAACAAAGGACAAAACAACCAACCAGTAAAAGGGGGGGGGGGGGGTAAAGGGGGATGATAGGTATAGAACAGAGCAGCGAGCAAGAGGCCCAGGGACAGAGAGAGAGTGGGGAAGTGAAAGGGGTGTCAATTTGAATCTAGAGACCTAGACTAGATGAACTTAGATTGGGGAATGCAAAGGACCACCATGGGGCCCATACCTTAAGAAATTTTGCATGGGAGTCGTGGAGGATGCTGGACATTTTTTCGTGGATCATAAGGGTTGTCAGTGTATACTTAATGAAGAAAAAGGAGAAAAAAAATGCAGAAAAAAGTGTGTATAGAGAATAGTTTTGAGCTGGCTGCTCACCCCGTATAGTATCTAATCAAAAAGAAAATATAAGTTCCCCATGGGGTTTTTAGGCAGCGAAAAGGAAAGTACTTTAGTTGGTGAAAACCAAAATTTGTTTATTTTGTCAAAAAAAGTAAAAAAACTGAGTACAATTGATAGATTAAAATACAAGCTCTGGTTTACAGTAAATGAACGACTTTAACAGATCCGGATACAGGTAATACATCTTTAAAACATATTAGAAGAGAAAAGTCATAATGTAACAATGTTCATAGATTAACAATGCTTATTCATTCAGTATAAAACACCCCAGTACCCCAATGCATTTCGACCATAAAAAATATGAGTAAAGGTCTTCTTCAGGGGGGAAGGAAATACAGAATAGAATGGCGACTTGTACCGTTTCTGCAAGGAGGAAGAAAAAAACTTTTAACATAAAATAAATTTGCTGAGTTGTACTAGTATTGGGTTTTTCATATAACATTTTTTTTACACAATATATTTACCCTTCCACCGGATATTTGCGTTCTTAACTAGAGTTTTGTTTCTAAAAAACGGAAAATTGTTCATCGAGAATCGTCCTGGGCGACGCTGCTAATGTGCTGCTCCCCTGGCCTCCCACTGAGTGGGAGAGGGAAAGCCCCCCCCTCCTCTCTCGAGGGGTTTTTTGGTCACGAACTTACAGAGAATGACAGATTTTTCCAATGCCCCTCAAATGGAATTGGGGATATCACTGTTTTGGTGGCCACACCTGAAAGTAATAAATTATTTATATATTTCTGGTTTCATTTCGTTTTATTTATGAATAAAATGTATCATAATGTTTATGACTATAATTTTATTTTTTAGTGGTAGGTACTGCATTATCTCACTATATCACATATATTAATATAAAACATTTTTTATTATATATTATATTGATAATTGTGTTATGGTTTATTAATATTAAATAAAAGTATGTGTGACAGTAAAGAAAAAATTATAATATGAATGATTATATGACCTGTGTAGTTTGTGTGGGTGACAGTGTGTGTGTATGAGTGTCCCCTCATGATCATATAGCCCGGGGGGAAGGTGTGAAATTAAATAAAAGTGAAAAGTATTTGTGAGAAAGTCGACTTAGTATTATTTGACTTGGGGAGTGGTGAATATCTTGGGAAATAAAAATAAAATGCAGTTAGTGACTAAGAATGATGAATATATGGTGAAATCTGCTTCCCCTGTGGGATTCCAACCCTAATGGTCACCTACTTCACGGCAGGGGGAGAGAGGGGAGAATTTTTCCAACAGTCTCCCCCCTCCTAATGTCCGCGCTTGAAAGCAGCGCGAGACAAAATTCCCTTGCCGGGCGGCGTTCAGTGATCGCCGCCTAACACCGTGTATTGGGGTTCTGCGCATGCGCGGAGCGTTGTCTCGGCGCATGCGCACTAACGTCACGCTAATTGCGACGGAGGCAACGGAAGTTCCGGAGCAGTAATGCTCTCCTGAACGCCGAGACTATGATGGAGAAATCCCTGTGCAGGCTCCAATGCAATTTGAGGGG
>CM053031.1:202999901-203040356 GCA_028564925.1 Lithobates sylvaticus
GGTGACCCCATAGGTGAGCGGCTGCTACGATGGGGAAGAGCTCAAAGAGGGCTGACGTGGTAGTGAAGCCTGGTGTGGCTAGTGCTTGAGGAGGCCAAGGGGTGACGAACCACAAATGGCCAAAAATGGCGGCGCATCCTGTGGATGCCGCCGCATCGGTCACCACCTGAGGTGACTGCGTGGACACGACTGGGATGAACAGGGACACACCGTTCCAATTACTAAGAAAGTGTTCCCACATGGCCAGATCTGCCCTGGCTGCCCAAGGACTACTCTTAGACCCGAAGGTCGATTTGGTCGTGAAATAATATCGCCCCCTCCACTTGATGAGGGGACGAGCGAGTTGAGACTGGGAGCGACGGAAGAATGAGGCGCTGACAGATCATACACCAGACGTTTTAATTTGAAAATATTCCCTGTACAAGCCCGATAGGGCTAACCCTCCAGATGTTAAAGGGAGACTGACTGAACGGGCCTATCATGAAGTCCCGATCCAACTCCGTCTGCAGAAGGACGTCAATCGCTGGCTCATCTGTTGCTGCTGAGCGTAGGTTCGGACATACGTGGGTGGAGTGGGGCAGGGTGATGAGCCCGATGTGAAACCCATCGGTGAGACCCCGGATGAGGTAGCTGGCGAGTGACAGAGTGGGGTGTGAGGTCAAGTAAACACCGAGCCAAAGGGCGTCGACCCGGCTTAGTCATGGTTCTTCTGTTTGACCTCACATAGGATCCTGGGGTGCGCCCTCTGGCATAGGGTGCAAACGTGCAAGAGCCGGCACTGGCTGAAATTGCAGGAGCCGTAATTGAAATTGTTGCAAATGGCGGCTCCCCCAACCATCCGCACCGGACATCCCAACTTGTCCACCTTTTGCGCTTGCGCCGGGGCCTGCTGAGCCTGGCTCGTGCTGGTAGAGGCCGTGCTAGCTATCGGATGGACAGAGGCTATGTTGGCACACCAGACCGTGGTGTGGGACGCTGACTGACAGACAGTACATAGCGGGGAGCGAAGACCCGCGAAGTGGCGGCAGAACAACTCCGTGTCCACTACGCTCCAGTCCGTTGTCAAATGAAACTGTGAGAATCTGGCTGCGGCTTTGGCCGAAAAGGACCGATGATAGTCGTAGAACGCTGAGCCACCGTATTTGTGGCCCAGGTCTACGATCAAATGGAGGTATAGGTCCAGTTCCTCCCGTCTGCCGGGGGAGGCTGAGCACAGCACGTCCCTAAACATGCCGAAAGCGAGCGTGAACTCGGGCGCCGTGAGCTTTCTGTTGAGCCTCGGATCCTTTGCTTTCAAAACCACCGAGACGTCCCCCCAGGTGTAGGCCTTGTTCTCGGCCAAGTCATGGACCGAGATCAAGAGTGAGGCCAGGTTAACGTCTCCGCCCTCTAGAATGTCCTTCCTTACGCTGGGTGGCACCAGGTGGGAAGGGTGAACGGTAGTCGTGGCAAGCTCACTACCTGCGGCCGGTGCACTGATGGCTGGGACCACCGCAGGGTCCGGAACCGTGGCAGCCGGGCTGGTCTCTAGACGAGACACCCTGTCCTGGACCTCAACGATTGAGGAAGACAGGGAAGACACGAGGGTGTGTAGCTGGGCGACGGCGGCTGAAATCGATTCCAGAGACGCCTGCTGGCTGCTGGGGCTTGCTGCGGCCGGTGGTGGGAAGAGGAGCCTGAATAGCTCCGCCTTCCTGGCCGCGGACGAGAAGGGTATCCCTCTGCGTCTCAGCTCGGCGGACAGCCTGGGAATTGTCCATGCCCTAAGGGACTGGACACTGCCAGCCTCGGAGGCTGATGCCGGAGATAGCGGGGTGGTGAGGTCATCGCTGCCGACTGATGACATGGCGGCTGCCAAGACCCGTTACTTAGTAGACTGGTCACGTGTCTGCAAGCTGGGCCTGCTGGAACCCTGATCAAGCTGGTGCAGGTGGACCTACTGAATCCGACTGACCTGAGAGAGTGTGAGAGAAAGTACCTATTTAAGAGCCTAAACTGCTGCCGTCCAGAGCGACGGAACCCAACGTAGATGATAACAACAGGCGATAGTGACTTAAGTCAACTGCCGAGACCGCTGTGGGATCAAATGACAGATGACAACACGAATGACTGACTTGACATGTTGCCTTAACTGAACGAACTTCCCGTGACAGGGCCCGGCCCGTTCGTACCGTATGGGGGTGCCTGTGGGCCGGACTCTGGAGCACGTGCAGAAATGAGGCAACCGTGAAACGAGGCTAACTGCCTGGGTATTGCTGAGGCCGAACTGTGACATCCGGCTGCCACCGGGTCCGACTCCAAGCTCCCTTTTTTTTTCTTCTTCTTTTTTTCCTTTTTTTCTTTGTTTTTTTTTTTGTAGAAATGCGGCCGGCCTAGGGCACGCCGGCGCGAATTCGTACAGGCAGGTGACCAATTAACGCCGGGGCGTGGTAAGGTGACACAGAAATGATATAACATGACAAGGACAAGAATCAAAGTCTTTTTTTTTTTTTTTGCGACTCCGCCCCTGGCGCATGTATTGAAATGAGGCCGGGCCTAGGGCACGCCGACACAAATTAGTGCGAGGTAGTGACTGCATTCATGCCGGGCGTGGTAAGGTGACAGAAATGCGATACCATGACAGGGGCAAGAATCAGGAATGTACGCAAACCAGTGATGCGATTCCGCCCTTGGCGCATGTATTGAAATGAGGCCGGGCCTAGGGCACGCCGACACGAATTAGTGCGAGGTAGTGACTGCATTCATGCCGGGCGTGGTAAGGTGACAGAAATGAGATACCATGACAGGGGCAAGAATCAGGAATGTACGCAAACCCGTGATGCGATTCCGCCCTTGGCGCATGTATTGAAATGAGGCCGGGCCTAGGGCACGCCGACACGAATTAGTGCGAGGTGGTGACTGCATTCATGCCGGGCGTGGTAAGGTGACAGAAATGAGATACCATGACAGGGGCAAGAATCAGGAATGTACGCAAACCAGTGATGCGATTCCGCCCTTGGCGCATGTATTGAAATGAGGCCGGGCCTAGGGCACGCCGACACGAATTAGTGCGGGGAAGTGACTGCATTCATGCCGGGCGTGGTAAGGTGACAGAAATGATATACCATGACAGGGGCAAGAATCAGGAATGTACGCAACCAGTGATGCGATTCCGCCCTTGGCGCATGTATTGAAATGAGGCCGGCCTGGGGCACGCCGACACGAATTAGTGCGGGGAAGTGACTGCATTCATGCCGGGCGTGGTAAGGTGATAGAAATGATATACCATGACAGGGGCAAGAATCAGGAATGTACGCAACCAGTGATGTGATTCCGCCCTTGGCGCATGTATCGAAATGAGGCCGGGTAGTCGTGCATCTGGATCGCCCCGATCGGAGCATGTATGGATGCGACCGGACCAGGATCGAAGCGATGGCATGAACGCCCTGTTTAACTGATGCGAAATGATTTAGCATGACCGAATGGCCCGATACGTTAGCCATGTTTGAAATGATGAAATGATTGTCATGCTAACACGTGAAATGTTTCGACACGGTCGAAGTGATTCGTACAATTAGTATGCCAACAGTGCTTCGGAATGTGAATAGCGATTTGGTACGCTCGCTGGCGCCACTGATTCGAATAATGGCAGGACATGAACGATACGTGTGAGTGCGAACGGCACCCGTGCGTGAGTCGTGTTTGAACGATTCGAAGACTGCGTAGCATGGCCGCGTAAGGGAACCCTTGAGTGCCGGATGCGGCATCGGTCGGAGTGTTTCGTGGCGGGCGGCCCTGAATGTGCGTGCCGCTAGATGGCTCCCGATCGTGTACAACCAAAAACGTGCGAGTAAGTGTTTAGGTTTCGAGACAAGCAGCGCGTGGTTCGTGAGCTACGCAGACCACAGTTTAGTGACATGATAAACAGTGCATGAGAACGTAAAACATGGGAGCCGAAGCCCTACCTGCGACAGCCGAACCAGACTCTTTGAACGAACTGCGACTCGGCGACACGAGTGCGACACGAAGGGACAACGCGACTTACGAACACGGAACGCGGGACTGCAACCAGAGGAGACGGACAGACGAAAACGGAGCTCACGAACCGGCACCAACAGCGCTTGTCTCGAACGAGTCGGTCCTAGATGACTGACGTATCACGCACAGGAAACCGACAAAGACCGGCGGCCTTTGGGCTGCTTAAATACCCTCCGGGCTCCTCCCATAACTTCAGGCCGGTACCCGGCCTTCCAATATATCTCACCATTATTCACCTTTATGTATTTTTTATTATATTGCATTATCACTCTCAGTACACCATTTTTCAAGTTCAACACGGGGGACCCCTTTCTTCATTCATACATCATACATTACACATACTTTCCTTTCTCACACTTTTTCACATTTAATTTCAATTTTATTTATTTATTTTTTATTATTTTTACATTTCATACTACATTTACATTTATTTTTATTTCAATAATTTATTTCGTAACTTTTTCACTTTTATTCACTTTCTGTCTTCACACTTGTGGTTCTATTTCATTTCCCATCATCGCTTCATTAGTATTATATGCTACACATTCACTCTCATGCACCATAGTCACATACACATAGATTTCACCATATATTCATCATTCTTAGTCACTAACTGCATTTTATTTTTATTTCCCAAGATATTCACCACTCCCCAAGTCAAATAATACTTAGTCGACTTTCTCACAAATAGTTTTCACTTTTATTTAATTTCACACCTTCCCCCCGGACTATATTATCATGAGGGGACACTCATACGCACACACTGTCACCCACACAAACTACACAGGTCATATAATCATTCATATTATAATTTTTTCTTTACTGTCACACATACTTTTATTTAATATTAATATACCATAACACAATTATTAATATATATAATAAAAAATGTTCTATATTAATATATCTGATATAGTGAGATAATGCAGTACCTACCACAAAAAATAAAATTATAGTCATAAACATTATGATACATTTTATTCATAAATAAAACGAAATGAAACCAGAAATATATAAATAATTTATTACTTTCAGGTGTGGCCACCAAAACAGTGATATCCCCAATTCCATTCGAGGGGCATTGGAAAAATCTGTCATTCTCTGTAAGTTCGTGACCAGAGAGAGAGAGGAGGGGGGGCCTTTCCCTCTCCCACTCAGTGGGAGGCCAGGGGAGCAGCACATTAGCAGCGTCGCCCAGGATGATTATCGATGAACAATTTTTCGGTTTTTAGAAACAAAACTCTGGTTAAGAGCGCAAATATCCGGTGGAAGGGTAAATATATTGTGTAAAAAAATTTAAATATAAAAAACCCAATACTAGTACAACTCAGCAAATTTATTTTATGTTAAAAGTTTTTTTCTTCCTCCTTGCAGAAACGATACAAGTCGCCATTCTATTCTGTATTCCCTTCCCCCCTGAAGAAGACCTTTACTCATATTTTTTATGGTCGAAATGCATTGGGGTACTGGGGTGTTTTATACTTTTTTTGACAAAATAAACAAATTTTGGTTTTCACCAACTAAAGTATTTTCCTTTTCGCTGCCTAAAAACCCCATGGGGAACTTATAATTTCTTTTTGGTCAGTGTATACTTTACCTCTGCAAATGAGACAGCAGGTTTTTTCCAAGCCCTCGCTATTGTTCGCTTGGCTGCGATAAATAGATATGTGGCTAGTTTCTGTTGGTGAGAGAAAAGGCCCGGGAGCGGGCAATGAAGTAATGAAGTAATGGACATGAAATAGAGGCTAATAGGCCAAAGACCCTTGACCAGAATCCGACAAGACGGGGGCAAGACCACCATGTGTGTAGTTCATCTCCTCGTTGACCACAACCCCGAAAGCATCTGTCATTGCATGATGGGTTTGACTTGGCGATATGGGCTGGGACCCAGTACCAGCGCAGGAGGACCTTATAGGCCGCCTCCAACGTGGCAGCGCTAAAGGAGCATTTTGCTATGCTGGACCAGGCTTTACTCCAGTCTGCTAAATCTATGGGGGATATGTCACATTCCCATTTAAGCACATAAAAATGCATAAACTTTCATACAGCTGTACAGTATATCAAAGAAAAAGTCATTATACACACATCCCTCCAACTACATACATAGACCTCCCTGTCTTGTGTGTATCATGCTACACTTTATAAGAAATTTAAGGTTAAAATAGGTAACAGCTGAAAACATTTTAGTAAACAATTCTTATTATTAAAGTAAGTAGCATATATTTGGAATAGTTACTAAAAAAAATCGAAACTCTAAGCAATAATAAAATCAATGCCGGCATAACAAAGTATACACACAACAAGGTGGCCTCACTTTAGGCATATCTACACAAACCACACCCCCTTATATAACATAGGACAGGGATATGCAATTAGCGGACCTCCAGCTGTTGCAAAACTACAAGTCTCATCATGCCTCTGCCTCTGAGTGTCATGGCTGTCAGTGTCTTGCTATGCCTCATGGGACTTGTAGTTCTGCAACAGCTGGAGGTCCGCTAATTGCATATCCCTGACATAGGACATGGTTTTTGGCGTGAACATGCACACCTGCGCAATCAACGTTCTCACATGCTGCTTATCAATGCGCACATGCGCAATAAAAAAATTGTCCCTTAGTTTGTCTAACTTCATTTAGGAAACTTAGCTGCTCAGAAAGATGGTTAGATTTAAACGTTATACAATCAGATTGCACAGTGTATGGGGAAATTAATTACTCAGACAAATGAATGGATTTAAACGTCATCCAATCAGATTGCACAGTGTATGGGGAAAGAATTGCTCAGACAAATGAGTGGATTTTAACCTCATCCAATCAGATTGCACAGTGTATGGGGAAATGAATTGTCCAAAATGCACAATACACAGACATGTATTAAGAAGAGGTTTTCATGGAAGTTTCAGGTCCACCAATGATTATAGACTATCACCATAAAATGCACACAATTACATTGACAATTGTGACATTTCACATCCAAGTCCAGGAAACATCCGCACAGTTGTTGATTGGAGGAAGATCTCTAGAATGAATATTGGCTTGTTTCAAAAATAAGTGAATGAATGGAATAAACCTGGAAGCAATATTCTCCATGTGATAAGGAAATGCTTAATAACATGATCAGCATTACAATGAGCAAGTGCCTGATGTATAAGCAGTTTTGCACACTGGAGAACGTGTGCGCCGTCAGGCGAGGATGAAATGGTGTGCTTTGTCAATGCGCATGTGCAGTTCAGTAAGCTGAAAGAAAGGTGTAAAAAGACTTGATTAGTTGTAAGACAGATCTACATGTTCTGGACAGAGTTTGTGCATCTAAACAAGATTATATACATACATTTTAGACTGGCAATAGACGATAGGAAACTGTAGTAAAGTTATCCACAGTATTCAGACAAAAATGTAAAAGATTACATTGGCTGCGCTTACTAATGGTAGGTGCCTAAGATTGCGCAAGTGCGCAAGTGCGCAAGTGCGCAATAGCGCTTCCTATGTAAATATGGTTTGGTGCATGTGAGTGCGCCATCATTTTTGATAAATGTCTTGAGTCCTGTTTTTTGTGCAATTGCTCCAATTTCTCCACTGTACCACAGGCGCAGGTCTTTAATAAATCACCCCCACTCTTTCTCTCTCTTATACAGCAGGGGATGGACAGAGAGAGAGAGACAGTGGGTAAGCGCTGAATAGAGGAAGGGAAATGCTGGAGGAGTTAAGTTTCTAAGTTAACTAGCAGGTGATTGGTTTCTAGGACCACCTAACAACCAATCATTAACTTGTGAATACGAAATTAAGCCCAGCAGTCCCTGCCCTCTGTTCAGTGCTGTTGTGTCTCCCCCAGTGCATGAGTAAGGTAGGAAGGGGCAGAGCTATGCAACATGAAGGGGGTCCAGAGCTGTGGGGGGGGGCTGTGTAATGGGCAACGGGGTCCAGAGCTGTGGGGGGATGTGTAATGGGCAAGGGGGTCCAGAGCTGTGGGGGGGGCTGTGTAATGTGCAGGGGGTCCAGAGCTGTGGGGGGCTGTGTAATGTGCAGGGGGTCCAGAGCTTGGGTGGCTGTGTAATATGCAGGGGTCCAGAGTTGTGGGGGGCTGTGTAATCTGAGGGGGGTCCAGAGCTGTGGGGGTGGCTGTGCAATGTGCAGGGATCCAGAGCTGTGGGGGGGGGCTGTGTAATGTGCAGGGGTCCAGAGCTGTGGAGTGGGGGGCTGAGTAATGTAAAGGGGTCCAGAGGTGCAGGGGTTGTGCAATGTAAAGGGGTCCAGAGGTGCAGGGTGATGTGTAATGTAAAGGGGTCCAGAGGTGCAGGGAGTTGTGTAATTTAAAAGGGGTCCAGAGGTGCAGGGTGCTGTGTAATGTAAAGGGGTCCAGAGGGGCAGGGTGCTGTGTAATGTAAAGGGGTCCAGAGGTGCAGAGTGCTGTGTAATGTAAAGGGGTCCAGAGGTATGGGGGCTGTGTAAAGTAAAGGAGTCCAGAGATGCAGGGTGCTGTGTAATGTAAAGGGTTCCAGAGGTGCAGGGTGCTGTGTAATGTAAAGGGTTCCAGAAGGGCAGGGTGATGTGTAATGTAAAGGGCTCCAGAGGTGCAGTGAGTTGTGTAATTTAAAAGGGGTCCAGAGGTGCAGGGTGCTGTGTAATGTAAAGGGGTCCAGAGGGGCAGGGTGCTGTGTAATGTAAAGGGGTCCAGAGGTGCAGGGTGCTGTGTAATGTAAAGGGGTCCAGAGGTATGGGGGCTGTGTAATGTAAAGGGGTCCAGAGGTATGGGGGCTGTGTAAAGTAAAGGAGTCCAGAGGTGCAGGGTGCTGTGTAATGTAAAGGGGTCCAGAGGTATGGGGGCTGTGTAAAGTAAAGGAGTCCAGAGGTGCAGGTTTCTGTGTAATGTAAAGGGTTCCAGAGGGGCAGGGTGCTGTGTAGCGTAAAGGGGTCCAGAGGTGTGGGGGTTGTGTAATGTAAAGGGGTCCAGAGGTGCAGGGTGTTGTGTAATGTAAAGTAGTCCAGAGTTGCAGGGTGCTATGTAATGTAAAGGAGACCAGAGCTGCGGGGGGGGGGGGCTGTGTAATGTAAAGGGGTCCAGTTTTGGAGAGGGGGTACAAAGTAGTGACAAAGAGATATTAGGGGATGCAGAGGTATGCAGGAGGCACAGTGAGGTGCTTTTACATTTTAAAGTTGGGGGAGGGTCCCAGATATAGGATCTGCCCCGGATGACAAATAGGTATGCCCCTGCCTGATACACCATTATACTCCAACATGTTTCTCAATTGAGGTTAATTTTTGCTGTTGATGTGTAGTTCTATTGCAAATACCATGATGTGTATATATTGACCAGGTAAAACAACATTTGTCTCATCTGAAAAAAATCAAGACAAAATTGTAGACACAGAGACTGATTCGTTGGGCAGATGCTTTTTTTTACAATTGCAAATATGTACCTACCCGGTATAGCTCAGGTGACCCATTGCATACACTACTTTACTGCACTTGAACATTTTGCAGAAGGACACATAATATTAGGTGGATATTTTAAGCTCCCCTTAGACCCGACACAAGGTACATCCTCTAGGAGATCTAGCCTTAAGGCAGCCATACATGGATCGAAATTCCCTGATGAACTGGCTGAGTTTCTATCCATGAATAGGCAGGCTGGTCCTACAGAAGTTGATCTACAGATTGACTTCTGTACAACCTGCCTGTTTTTTCCCGAATGATCAGCGCTGCTGACTATATAGCCAACAACACTGATTGGTGTGTTCTGATGGCAGGGAAGGTTCTCCACCATCAGAACACAATAGTGCAGTTGGAGTGATTCCCCTGTCCACATTGAGTGTATGGATGGGGGAATCTGATCTTTTTTTTTTTTTTTTTGCTCAACCCTTCCAAGGTCTAATAGTCTTTTTGTCCTCAGTGTCCTTTCTCCTTCATTGATCTTCCCAACGTGGTTATTCGCTGGGTTATTATGTCAGTTTAATTGCAGCATGCCTCTTAGGTCTCTGCATTAGTAGAGGTGGAATGATGATGACAACTATGATGAGCTTTGGGTTTGAGATGAATATGAATTCAACTTGAAGCCAACCTGTTCTGGGTTCAGTAAATCACCTCAAAAATATGACCATATTTAGCCAATTTTCCTGTCTGAATTGCTGACTTCTTGAATGTAAACAAAGTAGCAGGGAATCCTGGGTGACATCGGTGACCACAGTCCAGGGAATTTTGTTATTTGAGTCAGGTGTACAATGGGGAAGCATCATTGTATGTTGGGTCATCATAGATAAAAAATTGTCAGGTGAGGGGGAAACTTTGTTAGGTGGCAGGATGTCATGGCTGATGATGAATTACTGTACATTTCTCAAAGACATGATTGACGATGGATTGGGGGACATAGTTTTTATCGAAAGGGTTTTCTCACAATGCCAATGTGTTTATTTCCATTTTCGCTTTTTGGTGAACTGGGTACTAATGTCCCCTTGTACTCATTACCCTGGGGGGTGGATACCTGTGCCCTACTTATTCCTATATATCAAGATCCCTAAAAGTTTGCACCAACAATCCCTGCATCTTCTTGGGGACACAGTGTGGGGAAGAGTTCATTGTCCCTAAGCATTACAAGGGATGGAGGCTTTGCCGCTCTCCTTCCAAGGTACCCCCCAGTGTTGACAGGCATGTGGCCTAGTGTGGTACATCAAAGGGTGTCACATTCTCGCTTCTCTCCCTTTTTATGACCACTCAGGCTGCATTCCTTAAAAAAAAGGGTCTGGTTATAATTTTAGGTGGAAGCCCATGCCATTTTTACCATGTTTTTTGTTTATTACTACATTTTAAACTAAAAATTAATGATCCCCCTTCTTGTACCATACCAGCCATGCCTATCATCACTTGGGGAAGGGCCATTTTCCCACATCTAGTTCCCAAGAGAATGTTGAGGTTCAATATAAGGAGGGTACCTTGCAAGGTTACTGTTCAATTTTACAAACGTAGTAACACCCACTCATCCAGTCCCCGTCAAACTCTTCTCTACTTTTAACTCTCTGCGTCATCTTGCACTGCCAGCACCCACAACTCACTCACTGCCTAGGAGATTGCCAATCATTTCAAAAATAACATTGATACAATACATAATGAGATCTCCACTGTACAGATATCTCCCCCACTTAACACTCCATGTCCACACTACCTTCAATACTTGACAAGGTTGCTAAACTTGTTTCTAATATCCAGCTAACCATCTGCCCCTTGGTCCCTGTTCTCTTGCAAATGCTACGGTCACACTCTGGCTCTAGCCTACATTCTCTAACTCACATCTTCAACCTATACCTCTCTTTTTAGCATCTTCCCCAACTTTTTAAAACATGCACCATTCACCCCCATAGTTAAAAAGCCCTTATTGGATCCAGACAGTCTTAACAACCTATGACCCTCCTTGCTCCCCCTTACACCTGATCTTAAACTGATTGAGCCACCACCACACTAACAATAACATTCTTGATCCCTTTCAGTCTGGATTCTGCCTTCAACACTCAACAGAAACTGCTCTCCCAATACTCACAAATGATTTACTAACAGCTAAAACTACTATGGTCAGTCACTATTCTGTACTCCTACTCTTGGACCTCTCTGCTGCCTTTGATACAGTTGCCCACCCCCTCCTCCCCAAAAAACTAAATTTTTTAGGTCTCTATAATAGTACTCTTCTTTGGTTTTCATCCTACCTATCCCACTGCACCTTCAGTGTCACTTACAATTCTAGGAGTGTGGAGAATATGGTGCTCTGGATAACAAGGAGACTTTAACAAACAGTACATGATTGGCTCTTGAAATGTGATTAATGCACCACAGCAGCACTTCAGAAGAGAAAAGCACACGCTATAGGAAAAAAAAGGAAGGTTTAACCACTTAACGACCGTGCCATAGCCGAATGACAGCTACAGCGTGGCTCGATAACTCTGGGAGGGCGTACATTGACGTTCTCCCAGAACCACACTCCTGCGCACCTGGGAATATCCATGACGGATCATGGTAAATGGCCGCTGACAGCGGCCGTTTACCACGTGATTGCTCTGTCAAATGATGGAGCGATCACTTGTAAGCAAACCAGCGTCATGTCCGGTTCCTCTCTCCCCTCTCTGTACCGATCGGTACAGTGTGAGGGGAGAGACCAGGTGCAGCAGTGCTGTGGGCTATATCTATAGTGCCCACAGTGCTGATATGTGACAATTTCAGCCTCATCCATCCATCCATGCTCAGCCATGCAGCCCTAATCAGCAATACTCATCCATGCTCAGCCATCCATCCCTAATCAGCAATACTTATCCATGCTCATCCATCCATCCATACTCAGCAATACTCATCCATCCATACTCAGCAATACTCACCCATCCATCCATACTTAGCAATACTCATCCATCCATGCGCAGCCATCCATCCCTAATCAGCAATACTTATCCATGCGCAGCCATCCATCCATACTCAGCAATACTCATCCATCCATCCATGCTCAGCCATCCCTTCCACCCCCATCCATACCCAGCCGTACTCAGCCGTACCCGGCCGTACTCATTCATGCTCAGTCATCCCATCCATACTCAGCCATCCCCATCCATGGCTCATCCATCCCCATCCACCGCTTATCCATCCCCATTCATGCTCATCCATGCCACATCCATGCCACTAGAGTGCCTCACAAAAAGTGTAATAGGTAGTCAATTTAGATTTGAAACTTACGGTATGCCCCTAGAACACCTAATGGTAATCCCTGCATGTTGTGCCTCTCTATGTTCACCCCCTTGGCTTTTTACCTATTTTGTTACATTACAGCCTTTAGTTATTTTTTTTTTAATCTGAATTATATGTGATGGATCAGAACACAATAGTTTAAGTTGGTGAAGTAAAATTTGAAAAATATATACATAAACTATATTTCAAAAATAAAAAACTGATAATTGGCATGTGCGTATGTATTCACCCCTATATTATGAAGCCCATAAAAAGCTCTGGTGAAACCAATTACCTTCAGAAGTCACATAATTAGTGAAATGATGTCTACCTGTGTGCAATCTAAGTGTCACATGATCTGTCATTACATACACACACCTTTTTGAAAGGCTCCAGAGGCTGCAACACCCAAACACCACTAACCAAACACTGCCATGAAGACCAAGGAACTCTCCAAATAAGTAAGGGACAATGTTGTTGAGAAGTACAAGTCAGGGTTAGGTTATAAAAAATATCCAAATCTTTGATGATCCCTAAGAGCACCATCAAATCTATAATGGCCAAATGGAAAGAACATTGCACAACAGCAAACCTGCTAAGAGACAGCTGCACACTAAAACTCAGGGACCGGGCAATAAGGGCATTAATCAGAGAGGCAGCACAGAGACCTAAGGTAACCCTGGAGCAGCTGCAGAGTTACACAGCAGAGACTGGAGTATCTGTATATAGGACGACAATAAGCCGTACGCTCCATAGAGTTCGGCTTTATGGCAGAGTGGCCATAAAAAAAGCTATTACTTTCAGCAAAAAACAAAATGGCACATTTTGAGTTTGCGAAAAGGCATGTGGGAGACTCCTAAAATGTATGGAGGAAGGTGCTCTGGTCTGATGAGACTAAAATTGAACTTTTTGGCCATCAAAGAAAACGCTATGTCTGGTGCAAACCCAGCACATCACATCACCCAAAGAACACACAGTGAAACTGGGTGGTGGCAGCATCATGCTGTGGGGATGTTTTTTCAGTCGGGACTGGTAAACTGGTTAGGGTTGAGGGAACGATGGATGTTGCTAAATACAGGGATATTCTTGAGCAAAACCTGTACCACTCTGTGTGTGATTTGAGGCTAGGACAGAGGTTCACCTTCCAGCAGGACAATGACCCCAAACACACTGCTAAAGCAACACTTGAGTGGTTTAAGGGGAAACATGTAAATGTGTTGAAATGGCCTAGTCAAAGCCCAGATCTCAATCCAAAAGAAAATCTGTGGTCAGACTTAAAGGTTGCTGTTTACAAGCGCAAACCATCCAACTTGAAGGAGCTTGAGCAGTTTTGCAAGGAGGAATGGGCAAAAATCCCAGTGGTAAGATGTGACAAGCTCATAGAGACTTATCCAAAGCGACTTGGAGCTGTGATAGCCGCAAAAGGTGGCTCTACAAAGTATTGACTTTAGGGGGTGAATAGTTATGCACATTGACTTTTTCTGTTATTTTGTACTACTTGTTGTTTGCTTCACAATAAAAAAAAAAAAAAATCTTCAAAGTTGTGGACATGTTCTGTAAATTAAATGATGCAAATCCTCAAACAATCCATGTTAATTCCAGGTTGTGAGGCAACAAAACATGAAAAATGCCAAGGGGGTGAATACTTTTGCAAGGCACTGTATATGTGTAATTTATGCTCCAAGAACGCCTGATGTTGCTCCCTGCATGTTGCGCCTCTGTATGTGGCCATGCTGTGTAAGTCTCACACATGTGGTATTGCCATACTCAGGAGGAGTAGTAGAATGTGTTTTGGGGTGAAATAACCTGCAAATATAACAATTTTGTGAAAAAAAAAGAAAAAGAAAAAAAAATCTTGGTTTTGCAAAGAATTCTGGGAAAAAATTACAACTTCAAAAAACTCACCATGCCTCTTACTAAATACATTGGAATGTATACTTTCCAAAAATGGGTCATTTTGGGGGGTTTTGTACTTTCCTGGCTTGTTAGGGTCTCAAGAAATTAGATAGGCCGTCAGTACATCAGGTGTGATTCATTTTCAGAGATTGGCATTATAGCTTGTGGACTCTATAACTTTCACAAAGACTAAATAATATACACTGATTTGGGTTATTTTTACCAAAGATATGTAGCAATATAAATTTTGGCCAAAATGTATGAAGAAAAATTACTAATTTGCAAAACTTTAAAACAGAAACAAAGAGAAATTCATTTTTTACAGAATTTTCGGTCTTTTTTCTTTTATAGCGCAAAAAAAACAGCGGTGATTAAATAACACCAAAAGAAATCTCTATTTGTGTGAAAAAAAGGACAAACATTTCATATTGGTACAGTGTTGCATGACTGAGTAATTGTCATTCAAAATGTGAGAGCACCGAAAACTGAAAATTGGTCTGGTTAGGAAGGGAGTTTAAGTGCCCAGTGGTCAAGTGGTTAAAAACAACAGTGCGCTAAACTCAACCTACTACTTGTGATACATTGATAATATTGCACAAAATATATATGATTATAATCACTTAAAATGCTCCAATCCTCAGTGATAAAAATTATCAAAATTGATATAAATTGATTCTCTGTGAGAAAATAATAATAATAAAATGCTTTAAATTAATATAAATAAATGCACTAAAAACAGTTTGGTAATTAAAGTGATTAAATAAATTCTTCCATATAAATAAATTCCTCCATGTGAAAGCAATAATCAAAGGAAGCCACAGAGCACTATTCTAATGGTTGCAGCTTGATTCATTTATTTATTTGTTACTTTAGCCATTTTTAGATATTCATACCAGCGCTTTAGTAATTTTACTTCAAGTGGTTAAAAACACTAACAACATGGAAGTGAAAATCAATGAATCCATTTTTTGCAGCGGGATGCCTCCTGGGAGTAAAGACAACTGCAGGTGGAAGTTCCAGCCGACCAGTGGTGGGAAACACTGTGTCTCTGATCCAAGATGGAGAGCCGTGCTGTCAGGACCAGCATGGAATCCAGGCAACCAATAGTGACATCAGAGTTGGCGGGACATGTTTCGGAGCATGCCCAGTTGCTCCTTCTTCAAACCAAAGAAGCGCTTTTTTTCTGCTTTGTTTGTTCTATGCTGATCCCTGGAAATCCATGTGTGGACAAACATGGGGAACTAGTGTAAAATAAACTTACTAGTTTCAATAAATACTAGTATGACATAAACAAATATCAGTACCATAAATCACTGTTATTTGATTAAACTAGTAAAACTAAATTACTACTGTATCTAAATGTATCCTCCTCAATGATTCTCAGGCAACATGGACAATCATTGATACCACAATTAAAGTTACCCCTAAAGCTTAACCAATGTGTGTTTCCAGGCCCTTTAGGGGCAAAGTGACTAGGGAATAAAAACTGTCCCAAAGTAGGGGCCCGTCATGATACCACTTTAATCCCATTTTTAAGTACGTTGGTATATATACCTCATCCTAAAATAGCACTGGAATATACCTCTATACTGTACAATTTTTCTCACTTAATGAAATTCTATGCTGCAATCTGTATAAAATATTGGTGCACTACAATCACCAGCTCCTTTCTTTTTTTCCCTCAAGAGGTTTTCCCTGGATGTCGCCCCAGCAATGTCCAGTGCTCTACCCAAATCAGCAGTAGAGTACCCACATTGGATAAAGCGTTAACACATCTGTTCTAACTCATACAGGTCACAACATATTATCAGCATCTGACCTACTGGAATGCCCCTGTTGATGTATCTGGGGTGTCCAGAGTCAGCTCTGAGAATGGTTTTGTCCGACAATGGCTTACTGTACTTACTGTAACGCGAAAACAAAGATTGTTTTTACAAGAGCAATGATTTTAATGATACTTAAAGTGAAACAATAAAAATGAAAAGTTTGTTTAAATATAGTGCTTGGGGGTCCCTTAGTCTGCCTGTAAAGTTGTGCATCTGCACAATGTATAGAACCTGCTGCAGCAAAACTAACATTTATAAAGAAAAAATGTTTAAAAAAACAATGCCCCCAATGTAGATCCACCGTCAATCACCTGTTGCCCCGCTGGATCCAAAAAAATAAGAAACGCTGCTCCGCTTGCAACAAAGGCTAACTGCCGAATTCCTGCTCCTCCGTTTGACAGCGCTTAAATAGGTAAGGGGCGGGGCCACCTGGTGATATCACCTGGTGGCACCGCCCCCTTGTGACATCACTGACCTGTGCATGCTTGGTTGGTGACATTACAGGTGGCCCCGCACTTGCCTAGTTAAGAACTGTCAAATGGCTGATCAGGCATTCAGAGATTAGCCTTCAGTAAGGGTGGAGTGTTTTTTTCTATTTCTTGTTTTGAGTCCAGTGGAGCATCGGGAGTCCTGATTGATGATGGATCTACATTGAGGACATTGTTTTTTTATAAAGGAATTGTCAAAAACTGCTTCCTGTCTTTAATTAAGTTTGACACTTTTTTTGTGAATGAGTAGGGGTACAATGTACCCCATACTCATTCACATGGGGGGCCAGTATTTGGGGACCCCTTGTTAAAGGGGGCTTTCAGATTCCAATAAGCCCCCTGCCCGCAAACCCCTACATCCACCACCCAGGGTTGCCGAGAAGAGGTCCTTGTCTCCATCAACATGGTGACAAGGTGCTTTGGGGTGGGGGGCACAGCTCTCCCTGCCACAAAGCAGCCCCCCATGTTGAGGGCGTGTGGCCTGGTATGGTTCGCTCATCCTCCCCCTTTCCTGACCTTCTATGCTCAGATAAGGGTCTTGTATGGATTTTGGGGGGTACCCCACGGCATTTTTTAGTTACATTTTGGCATGGGGTTCCCCTTAAAATCCCAGACCCGAAGGGCCTAGTATGGATTGGGGAGGGGACCCCCACTTCGTTTTTTTCACTTTTTACTATTGCTAGCAATGTTTTTTTTTTTTTCATGTAGCTGTCAGTGGGGAAGCCCGTTGACAGCTGAAGATGCATTGATTGTTAAGGATGCAGCAGCTGGCTTCCCAGCCCTCTTTTTTAACAACCAGCTATGCATTATACAGCGCACAGTGCATTGTGCGGTACTCAGTGGGTGAACATCCCGCCGGGTGCCCCGTAAATTTTGGTGTTCGCCAAATGGGCTCAAACTGTTCACCCAACTCTGACAACAGTGTGCATGAAGATAACCTAAAGAGTCCAAAACAAATTCACTCTGGATACATGAAAGTCCACTTTATCTGTCGAAATAAAAGGTGGATCCTCTCGCCTGTGCCAATCCTCCCAGACTTTGTCATGCATTTCCAGTCTTCCACCATTTTTTGATACGCATCCATTGCTTTTCCCCTTGAGCTAACAGAATAGAATTAGATCTAATCCTGCAGTTCATGGGTGTAAAAATGGCAGAGCCCTCTTTTCTAATAGTCTCAGTCTCACACATTAACTCTTCCGGGTCTATAATTCCACACTGATCCCTGAATTCTGGAGTTCCCCCCTGAGGTATATCATCTTTGTCCATCTCAGGTGCTATACCTGAAACAAAATCATCAGTGTGACAATGTTTACACAAAGTCAATGTTCTAACAAATGTATCTAACTAATATGGTGTCAAAGAGATTAAAATGTATTTTAGGAATTAATTTTAGGATAGAAATTAAGACATTTGAATAACAATGTAATGTCCTCCATACTCAAAGTTTTCTTTGACAGATTCAATACAGTATGGCTCACCTCTGACTGGACCCTCCCAGAGCATAGCCACCTTTTCCATCCATTCCTTTGATTTCTCCATCTAGTTTTCTTGTGCGGTTGTGTTTTTTCATTTTTATGTGTCCTTTTTTTGACTGTTGCGCCTATGGAAGCAACTTCTGGAGAACTTGCAGTAGGCTCATTAACAGAAGTAGCCCATATACGGTCTAAGATGTTGGTCTCAGGATCAGAGATGCTAACCTGCTTGTATGCTGCCAGGTCTGCTGTATCCCCTCCATCTGTATCTATGGCTTTCTTCACATCTTCACAGATAGACCGCATGGGTTTTATAATCCTCCTCGTCCCACATCAATTTATCATTTTTTGTGGCTATAATATCCTTCTATTTTTTGTCCAATCTATTGCTCATATTGGTGTCCAAATCTCCAAAAGCAGGTAAATGTTACTTCTTGTTGCAAAGCTCTTGGGTTTTTGCTGCAGTAATAATTCTATTTAATTCCAACGAACAAGTGGTTTACGTGTCCAACCATCTTTTCTTTAGAGTGTCATTAATGTCAGATATTATTTGATCCTCAGCCCTCTGAGGATCATATCGGTGGACACATACTCAGTCAAAGCATGCTTATCCCAGTAGGTTCTCATTTCCTTATCAATAACACTAAGGATGGGCCCGGTGTTCGATTCGAACCCATGTTCGAATCGAGCACCGGGCGTTCGCTCGCTCGGCGAGCCCAGAACTATTGGGGCCGCTCGCATCAAATTCGTGTGATGCGAGCGGCCCCGCAATGCATTGCGGCCCGCACAGTGCAATGCTGGCTGATGATTGGCCAAGCATGCACTGTGACCCCGCATGCTTGGCCAATCACAGCGCCGGCAGCGAGGAGAGCCATAATTGGCTACAGGCAGGATGCCTGTAGCCAATTATAGCTCAGGGGCTTTAGTACACGCCCCACGGCGGCCTCGCATTTTCTGTTTCAGTCAGTGTCAGCGTGTCAGTGTGTTGCTGGCTGCTGACAATATGTGCTTTATTTCTGGGGATATGTGTGTGCATGCTGTTAGAACAGCATTGCAGTAGGAAGGGGGGCAGGTTTCCTGTGCTTAGAACTTTCCCTGTAATTTTTGCAGGAAAAAAGCTATTTAAAAGCACTCGCGGCTAATGAATTGATGGCTCCTGTAACACAGAGAACTGTCATTCATTGATAAAAAAACAAAAAAAAAGCGTAGGGGTCCCCCCTAATTCAATAACCAGGCCCTTCAGGTCTGGGATGGATATTAAGGGGAACCCCAGCCCAAAAAAAAAAAAAAAAATGGCGTAGGGTCCCCCTCAAAATCCATACCAGACCCTTGAGGTCTGGGATGGATTTTAAGGGGAACCCTAGCCAAAAAAATGGCGTGGGGTCCCCCTCAAAATCCATACCAGACCCTTATCCGAGCACGCAACCTGGCAGGCCGCAGGAAAAGAGGGGGGACGAGAGCGGCCCCCCTCCCGCCTGAACCGTACCAGGCCACATGCCCTCAACATTGGGAGGATGCTTTGGGGGTCTAAGACCCCCAAAGCACCTTGTCCCCATGTTGATGAGGACAAGGGTCTCTTCCCCACAACCGTGCCCGGTGGTTGTGGGGGTCTGCTTATCGGAATCTGGAAGCCCCCTTTAACAAGGGGACCCCCAGATCCCGCCCCCCCCCTGTGTGAAATGGTAAGGGTACCCCTACCATTTCACCAAAAAAGTGGCAAAAATTGTAAAAATGACAGGAGACAGTCTTTGACAATTCCTTTATTAAAATCTTCTTTCTTCTTTCTTCATCCTTCGGTTTCTTCATCTTCTCCTTCCGTCTTCTCCTTCCGTCATCTTCTTCCATCTTCTTCTTCCATTTTCTTCTTCCTCCGATCCGCTTCTTCTTGCGCTGGTCTTCTCGTCCTTCTCGTCCGGCATCTTCTTCCGTCGGCGTCGGTGTCGGTGTCTCTGTCTCTTCTTGGGCCGCTCCGCGCAATGTGAGGCTCCCGCTGTGTGAGGCTCCACTCCGTCTGACAGGTCTTTTATAATGGAGGGCACCTGGTGACCCCGCCCCCTCTGACGCACGGGGACGTCATGGGGAATTCCATGATGGCTGTCAGGGCCTCGCTCGCACGGCACGGGCAAATCGGCGTGTGCGCATGCGCACATGCGCCGCTGGAATGCCCAGGCATCAGCGCGGGTGTGCGCGCCAGCATGTGCCTCGGGCGCGTGCGCGGCAAGCGCGGGCGCGCGCGTCGCGGGTACACACGTGAGCGCGCTAGCGCCGTTTGGCGCCAGTGGCCCTTTTTAAGAAGTGGCAGTTGCACCTGAGCGGTGCTGTCCGTCTGCAGCTGTACCCTGCCTTTAACCTGCTCCATTATCTGTGTATCCCTGAACTCTGACCCGGCTTCCTGGACTCTGCTGCTTTCTCCAACCCTGACCCCGGCTTGTTTGACTCTGCTTGAATTTGATACCTGAACGTTGACCCCGGCTTGCTTTGATCCTGCTTCTGTCTGCACCCATTTACCTGCCTGCCCAGTGTACCAGACCCGGCCTGCCTGACGATTCTCTGCCTGCTCCCACACATGCTGTGTGCTTCCAGAACTGCTGCTGTCATCTGGGGACCATCCTGCATCCGGGTGTTGGGCTTCTGCCTACCAGGTTCCGCTGTTCCTGCTACCAGAGGACTCCTGCCTGTCTCCAGCATCTGCTACAGCATCCAGTCCAGGCACTCCTACTCCGCTGCGCTCTCGGGTCCACTGTTCCCATTCCAGTGGCCCCTGAACCAGAGCTTTAAGAGAGGCCTCCTCCCAGCAAAGTCAGGCTCTCCATCCAGGTACCTAACAATGGCTTTCCCCATGACGTCAGAGGGGGGCGGGGTCACCAGGTGCCCTCCGTTTTAAAAGACCTGTCAGACAGAGCGGAGCCTCACACAGCGGGAGCCTCCCATTGCGCGGAGCGGCCCAAGAAGACACCGACACCGACGCCGACGGAAGAAGATGCCGGACGAGAAGGACGAGAAGACCAGCGCAAGAAGAAGCGGATCGGAGGAAGAAGAAAATGGAAGAAGAGGATGGAAGAAGATGACAGAAGGAGAAGATGAAGAAACCGAAGGATGAAGAAAGAAGAAAGAAGATTTTAATAAAGGAATTGTCAAAGACCGTCTCCTGTCATTTTTACCATTTTTGCCACTTTTTTTGTGGCCTTTCACACAGGGGGGGGCCGGGATCTGGGGGTCCCCTTGTTAAAGGGGGCTTCCAGATTCCGATAAGCCCCCCGCCCGCAGACCCCCACAACCACCGGGCACGGTTGTGGGGAAGAGGCCCTTGTCCTCATCAACATGGGGACAAGGTGCTTTGGGGCCCATCTGTCACAGGCCCACCGCCATCGGTACTGCCACACAGGCTACCACTACCGCCACTAGTACCGCCATCAGGCCCACCATCTATACTGCCAGTATCGCCACTAGTGCCGCCATCGGTACCACCACCTGTACCGCCATCACCACCTGTACCGCCACCACCACCCGTACCGCCATCGGTACCACCACCACCCGTACCGCCATCAGTACCACCACCACCTGTACCGCCATCGGTACCACCACCACCTGTACCGCCATCAGTACCACCACCACCCGTACCGCCATCACCACCTGTACCGGCACCACCACCACCCGTATCGCCATCAGTACCACCACCACCTGTACCGCCATCGACACCACTGCCACCTGTACCGCCATCAGTACCACCACCACCCGTACCGCCATCACCACCTGTACCGGCACCACCACCACCCGTATCGCCATCAGTACCACCACCACACGTACTGCCATCAGTACCACTGCCACCTGTAACACCACCACCCGTACCGCCACCAGTACCACCACCACCCATACCGCCACCAGTACCACCACACAGGCTTGCCACTAATACCTCCATCGGTACCACTACCACCAGCCGTACCATTACACAGGCCCACCAAAAAGCACTGCCATAATGTCCCAAAGGAATTATACACCTGAGGAGGCATATGAAATTCTTGCCATGTCGGATGATGAGAGTAGCGGGGAGCTCCCATTATCCGATTCTGGCTCGGAATACGAGCCAGTGGAGGGTAGTGGATCATATTCCGAGTCCGCAGAGGAAACCGTCCCTCCCAAAAGAATGAGATTGGGACCAAGTTCGGGACCAAGTTCGGGACCAAGTTCGGGACCAAGTTCGGGACCAAGATCGGGACCAAGATCGGGACCAAGATCAGGAGATCTGCCCACCACCAGCAGCGTCAGACCCCAGGAAGAGGAGCCCAGTACAAGACTGTACAGTACAATTTACAGTACTGCAAATACACGCCCAACCCAAAGAATCCAGTCCTACCTTCCCGATGCCCTGGCAAACCCCTTATGGTTGCCTGCCAACTCAGGATCCGCTATCATCCCCCCTTTCACCGCACAGCCAGGTGTGCAGCCTGACACCACCAATTTTTCTAAATTTGATTATTTTTCTTTATTTTTCCCTGAAGATTTTCTGCAGAATATAGTAGATCAAACGAATCTGTACGCATCCCAATTTATTGCTGCCAACCCCAATTCTTCCTACGCCCGCATGTTCCAGTGGCGACGTGTCACACTGGATGAATTTAAATTGTTTTTGGGACTTACTTTCAATATGGGGCTTACAAAAAAGAACGAAGTCCATGCATATTGGTCCACCAACCCCATCCAACACATGCCCATATATTCCCCTGTCATGTCCAGGACAAGATACGACATGATTATGCGTTTTTTTCCACTTCAATGATAATTTACAGTGCCCTCCCCGAGATCATCAAAACCACGACAAATTATACAAGATACGCCCCGTAATCGATTCCTTTTCCCAGCGATTTAGAGAAGTTTTCATCCCAGACCAAAAAATTTGTGTGGACGAGTCCCTCATACATTTCACTGGCCGACTGCACTTCAAGCAGTATATACCAAACAAGAGAGCCAGGTATGGGCTGAAATTAAATAAATTATGTGACCGAGCCACTGGATACGTCTTCACATTCCGGATCTACGAAGGCAAAGACTCCCAGCTCCAGCCCCGTGATTGCCCCACATATATTGGAACCAGTGGGAAAATTGTCTGGGAGCTGGCATACCCCCTGTTTGAAAAAGGATACCATGTATATGTCGACAACTACTATACCAGTCTGCCCCTTTTTCGTCATCTTTATAGTAAAAAAACCCCAGCCTGCGGTACCTTCAAAAAAAAACGGAAGGGATTCCCACAAAATCTGCTGACAAAAAAATTGCAAAACGGAGAATCGGCATTCATGAGGAACGAGGAGGTGTTGGCCATGAAGTGGAGGGACAAGGAAGATGTCCACATCCTCTCTACCATCCACAATGACACCATGGTGGAGATCCAAAAAAGACACGGCCCCATTGTAAAGCCGAATGTGTCCACGACTACAATATGTACATGGGCGGGGTGGATTTAAATGATCAGATGCTACAGCCCTATTTATCAACCAGAAAGTCCCGTTATTGGTTCAAGAAAGTTTTGTTTTCTGTGCTCCCAGAACAGGGTCTGGTTGCCCAGAGGCTTCAAAGCGATTTGGGTGGGAGAAGCCTCTACCCCTGTCCCCCTGGCCCTAAGCTTGATGGTCCTTCCTGCTGCCTGGACCAATACTTTGGCTGTGCTGACCATATTGCTGCCTGTAATGACCCATGACATTATGGACCATGTTTCTTCCTGCTGTTTGCACCAATACTTTGGCTGTGTTGACCATATATCTACCTGCTGCCTCTACTGACTTTGGACAGTATTTCTGCCAGGACACCTCTGCCTGCTACCTGGACCTGTGCTTTGGCTGTGCTCTGGCTGTGCTCTGGCTGTGCTCTGGCTATGCTGACAGTATCTCTGCCTCTACGAACTATGGACAGTATTCCTGCCTGCTGCCTGGATGATTGCTTTTATGTCACTGACCTCATTCCTGCCTGCTGCCTGGACCGATGCTCTCCTCTGTGGACCACTGCACTTCTAAAACCACAGGTAATCTTTTGTTATTTGGCATGTACCTGCTATGTGTTAGAAATATGAAGGGCCTTCAAAAATGTGATCGGTAGTCAGAAAATCATATGTGTAATTTATGCTTGTAGAACGCCTGAAAGTGCTACTTCAATTTTGGGCCTTTGTATGTGGCCAGGCTGTGTAAAAGTCTCACACATGGGGTATCGCCATACTCAGGAGGAGTAGAGGAATGCATTTTGGGGTGTCATTTTTGCTATGTACATGCTATGTGTTAGAAATATCTTATAAATGGACAACTTTGTGTAAAAAAAAATGCATTTTCATTTTTTCTCCACATTTTCCAAAACCTTCTGGAAAAAAATGAACCATTCAAAGACTCATTATGCCTCATAGATTATACGTTGGGGTGTGTGCTTTCCAAAATGGGGTCATTTTGTGGATAATTCCATTGTCCTGGTGCTCCAGGGCCTTCAAAAGTGTAATAGGTGGTTGAGAAAGGATATGTGTAATTTATGCTTGTAGAACGCCTGAAAGTGCTACTTCAATGTTGGGCCTCTGTATGTGGCCAGGCTGTGTAAAAGTCTCACACATGGGGTATCGCCATACTCAGTAGGAGTAGAGGAATGCATTTTGGGGTGTCATTTTTGCTATGTACATGCTATATGTTAGAAATATCTTATAAATGGACAACTTTGTGTAAAAAAAATGCATTTTCATTTTTTTTCCACATTTTCCAAAACCTTCTGGAAAAAAATGAACCATTCAAAAGACTCATTATGCCTCATAGATTATAAGTTGGGGTGTGTGCTTTCCAAAATGGGGTCATTTTGTGGATAATTCCATTGTCCTGGTGCTCCAGGGCCTTCAAAAGTGTAATAGGTGGTTGAGAAAGAATATGTGTAATTTATGCTTGTAGAACGCCTGAAAGTGCTACTTCAATTTTGGGCCTTTGTATGTGGCCAGGCTGTGTAAAAGTCTCACACATGTGGTATCGCCATACTCAGGAGGAGTAGAGGAATGCATTTTGGGGTGTCATTTTTGCTATGTACATGCTATGTGTTAGAAATATCTTATAAATGGACAACTTTGTGTAAAAAAAATGCATTTTCATTTTTTTTCCACATTTTCCAAAGCCTTCTGGAAAAAAATGAACCATTCAAAAGACTCATTATGCCTCATAGATTATACGTTGGGGTGTTAGCTTTCCAAAATAGGGTCATTTTGTGGATAATTCCATTGTCCTGGTGCTCCAGGGCCTTCAAAAGTGTAATAGGTGGTTGAGAAAGGATATGTGTAATTTATGCTTGTAGAACGCCTGAAAGTGCTACTTCAATTTTCGGCCTTTGTACGTGGCCAGGCTGTGTAAAAGTCTCACACATGTGGTATCGCCATACTCAGGAGGAGTAGAGGAATGTATTTTGGGGTGTAGTTGTAATTATGCATATGCTGTGTGAGAGAAATAACCTGTTAATATGACCAGTTGGTGTAAAAAAAAAAAAAAAAAAAAATCTTAATTTTCCCAAGAATTGTGGGAAAAAATTACAACTTCAAAAAACTCATCATGCCTCTTAGTAAATACCTTTGACTGTCTACTTTCCAAAAAGGGGTCATTTGGGGGGTATTTGTACTTTCCTGGCTTGTTAGTGTCTCAAGAAATGAGATAGCCCTTCAGTACATCAGGTGTGATCAGATGTGATCAATTTTCAGTGATTGGCACCATAGTTTGTAGACTCTATAACTTTCACAAAGATCAAATAATATACACTAATTTTGATTATTTTTACCAAAGATATATAGCAGTATAAATTCTGGCACAAATTTATGAAGAAAAAATGACTTATTTGCAAAATTTTACGCTAGAAACAAAAAAAAAGTGTGTTTTTTTCAAAATTTTCGTTGTTTTATCGCTTATAGTGCAAAACATTAAAAACCCAGTGGTAATTAAATACCACCAAAAGAAAGCTCTATTTGTGAGAAGAAAATGATAAACATTTTGTTTGGATACAGTGTAGCATGACTGAGTAATTGTCATTCAAAGTGTGAGAGCGCTGAAAGCTAAAAATTGGTCTGGGCAGGAAGGTGCATAAGTGCCTGGTATTGAAGTGGTTAAAGGAATATTACACTTTTATTGTTTCAATTTAAGCATTATTAAAATCACTGCTCCTGAAAAAACGGACGTTTTTAAAACTTCTTTTTGCATTGATACATGTCCCCTGGGGCAGGTCCCAGGTCCCCAAACACTTTTTATGACATTAACATGCATATTAGCCTTTAAAATTAGCACTTTTAATTTCGAGCGTTCGCATCCATTATAACTAATAGCGTTCTAAAGCTCGCACGGACTTTAGGTCCGTTCGCGGGTTCTGGTGTGAGTCGAACGGGGGGGTGTTCACACTTCAACTTGTGAAAAAATATCTTAAGGGACCCTGTCCCATCATCAATATTAGTCTGCAGCTGCTGACCAGTTTCTGATCGCAATGGATCATCACCATGAGTCCGTAAAGTCCTGTTATATCTGTTCTCTGTCAAATTATCCCATAAAGTGGTCATTGTCACAAACTTTGTTCACAACTTAATCAGTATACTTAAGTATGCCAGACTGTCTTGCACTCACTGAGCTTGCTTAAACAAAGCCAATATAATGCCGCTCCAGGCAAATGACCGACACTTATTTGTAAACTGGAATCAAGGGTGCTACATAGCTCATCTGTGAGACTCAGTAACATGCACAAATCTGGAATATTGCTGCACTCCTCCATATCTTTATTGAAGCATTAAAATAACATCACAGTTATGCCAGAACAATAAAAGGTGGCATGTTTTGCGCTAAATTTAGCGCTTACTCAATCTGTCTGGCTATCTCCTACCCTGTCCACTTTTAGGTGATCCATGAAAATCCTACTCTCTAAATAAGCCTATCTTGCCCCCACCTAACAACTGTACTTTAATTTTCTCCATAAGCTCACCCCCCACAGTTAAAGCAGAGCTCCACCCATTGTTTGAACCTGCAAGCATTCCCATTCCCATCTGCAATGCTATTGTAAATGGGCAAAAAATGTTTTATTATTTTTTCTAAATACCTTTTTTTCGTTTATTTCTTGCAGCGAGATTGGGAGGTGCTTGCTGGGTAGTCAGCTGTACCGAAATCCTGGAAATAAAGACTATTGGGCTTCAGATGCCCAAGATCAAGTATGATTTAAACAATTTAAAACAAACACCAAGGAAAATGTTATTCACTGTATCGAAATGTTAAAGTAGTAGTAGGAACCAAAATGGGAAGTATTAACAAAAAATTCTATTTGGAGAATGGAAATCTGCTTTAATACCTTTTGTATCACTTGATCCTCCCTTTTAGATTTTAAGCTCTAACAAGCAGGGCCCTCTGATTCCTCCTGTACTGAATTGTATTGTAACTGTACTGTCTGACTTCATGTTGTAAAGCGCTGCGCAAACTGTTGGCACTATATAAATCCTGAACAATAATAATTATAGTAGTAGATAAGTGGGGTTTATATTGTAAAATAATGGTTTTAATGTATGACCAGATTTCAGATTTAAAAAGCAAATCCAGATAGGGATGGGCCAAACGACCGTTGTGTGGTTCGCACCAAAATTTTCAAACATCGCGAAAGTTGGGAACTGAGTAAGGAACCCCATTGAAGTCTATGGGACCCGAACGTGAAAAATCAAAAGTGCCCATTTTGAAGGCTTACAGTTTATGCAAGTAATTGGGCATACAATGGTTATGGGGTCCTTGTACTGCCCTGGGGGGGACATGTATCAATAAAAAAAAAGTTTGTAAAAAACTTATTGATGCTTAAAGTAAAAGCGTAAAAATTAAAAATTCCTTTCAATATAGTGCCTGGGGGGGTCCCCTTAGTCCACCTGTAAAGTGGCACACATGTACTGTGTATAAAAGCTGCTGTAGCAATAATTGCATTTATAAAACAAAAACATTTAATTTTCACTGCAAGCTTTCTTTATTTTGTAAGCAACAGGTTGGGGAGCCAGTCTGTACGATGATGCCACAATGTAGTGCACTGGGAACAAGATTCAATATTTTTTGGATAAATTCTGGTGTCTCTACCATAGACTTTGGATAGAAGTAACGGGTGCGGGTTGTTGATGGTGGCTTCACACCATAACCCTATAGAGGTACTCTTGATGAAAGCAAGAATTGGCCTTGCTGTAAAAGATTTAATGATATTCACCTGTCAAACAGGTATGTAAAAATTGTTATTTGGGTGTCGGTGGTGCCTTCATACCGTAACCCTATAGAAGTACGCTCGATGAAAGCAAGAATTGGCCTTGCTGTCAAAAATTGCATTGATATGCACCTGTGAAAAATTGTTCTTTGGGTGTCAGTGGCGCCTGTAACGGAACCCAGTCGCACTTCGCTTGAGTGCTTCCGTCAGTACACTGCTTTCTCCAGTCTGGACCTTCAGGTATCAAAATGGTTGTTGTTTTTGCCACGCTTGCTGTGCTTGAGACAAAGTTTGCAAAGATCAACAGTGCGATCGGCAGCACATGTGCTAAAAAAGGCCCAGACAGCTGAGCTGTGGGAAATGGGCCAGGAGATAACAGCTCCACAATGTGATGGAATAGGGTGGCTGCTCTCTACTGTTCCATGATGGCTGCCTCGTTGGGGTTGTGCTTCACCCTTACTTTCCTCCTCTGCTCTATCTGGCACCCAAGCCGAGTCAGTGACCTCATCATCATCATCTCCTCCATCCTCATTACCACTGAAGACAACTTGGCAATACGCTGCGGCTGGGGGAACACGAATGCCAGTTTGTGTACCAGTGTTCTCTTCTCTCTGTAGGCTCATGTTTCTGCCTTCCTCAACCTCAGAACCAACATCTGAATCGAGTAATGGCTGTGCATCATCAAGGAGTAAGTGGCCGATGCTGTGTTCAAATAACTATGCTGACTCCTCCATGCCTGATGCTGGGGCTATGGCGGGAATAGCTGTGGACAAGGAGGCAGGTTTAGCCACTCTGAAGGGGACTGCGCACTATTCTCTGCCTGGGTGACGGAGAATAAGGACGGTTTAGTAAGCCAGTCCACCACCTCCTCTGCATGCTGTGGCTGGATAGTACGGGCAACATCACTAAACGGAGGAAATGATGCCCTGCCTGAGGACTGACCATGTCCAACTTTGCCCGTGGACACATACACTGCTGGCTGAAAATGTCTGCCTCTCCTTGCTGTCCTCCCAGACACAATGGCGGTTTCCTTCTTAACAAAATGTAATAAAGATGTGTAAATGTGGATGTGGATGCATTTTAATCAATGGAAAGTGGTGTTTGGTGCACTTTAATTTGAGTATTCACTACACAGACACACTCCACGGATACACTATAATATACTGCAATATACTGATTTAAACGCGCAGTAATGCACAGAACTATATGGCGTTAAACTTGCAGTAATTAAATGAAATATACAGCGTTAAACTTCCAATAGCACAATTAAATATATAGCGTTAAACTTGCAGTAACGCAATGAAATATACAGTGTTAAACTTGCAGTAACGCAATGAAAAATATAGTGTTAAACTTACAGTAACGCAATTAAATATATGGGGTTAAACTTGCAGTAACACAATTAAATATATGGAGTTAAACGCAATGAAATGTACAGCGTCAATGAAATATACGGCGTTAAACTTGCAGTAACGCACCGAACTGTACAGCGTTTAAACTTTCAGTAACGCAACTGAAATATACTGAGTTAAGCACGCAGGAACGCCCAGAAATGTACTGCGTTAAAGGGCACGTAATGCACTAAAATATACAGCATTAAACTTGCAGTAATGCACTAAACTGTACGGCTTTAAACTTGCAGTAACGCAACTGAAATATACTGCGTTAAACAGTCACTACACTCACACTGCCTGAACTATCCCTACATTCACACTAATATAAAGATGATTGGTCGCACTACACTCACACTGAACTATCCCTAGATGCACACAACGGATATTCTACACTGACAATAGAATCAGAATAGCACACTAACTGTCTAATAGCACTGAACAGAGCCCTGTTCTATCTCTCTCCATGCCGCTATCACACTACAAATGGCCGCTACAAATGACAGCGTCCAATCAGGGCTCTGACAGTGCTCTGTGCCCTGATTGGGCGGAGCTTTCATTGCTTCAACCAATCAGGGCTTTCAATGTGGTATTTAGCAACAGAACAACTACAGCAATTGGGGGTAGCTTCAGGTGTATACTATGCAGAAGGCACAATACACCCAATGTAACTGCGCTAGGTTCAATCACAAGAAATTAAGACACTGTCCCTGCCTATCCTTCTCTCTATGAACGCCGCAACACACTACACAAGGCCACCGCGCAGGCGGCCTTATATAGTGTGGGGCGTGTACTAAACCCCCTGAGATATAATTGGCTACAGGCATCCTGCCTATGGCCAATTATGGCTATGCTCACTACCGGCGCTGTGATTGGCCAAGCATGCGGGTCACAGTGCATGATAGGCCAATCATCAGCCAGCAATGCACTGCGATTGGGCAGTGCATTGTGAGCCGTTCGCGCCTCACGAATATGGCGCGAACGGCCCACAAAGTTCTGGCCTCGCCGAACGGGCGAACAGCCGATGTTCGAGTCGAACACGCGTTCGACTCGAACACCCAGCCCATCCCTAGTGCTGTATAACTTCCAAACTCTTCTTCCTGTACCACCAGCCACACTTCAGACTTCCAAGGCAGGTTAGTATTTGATTGGTACACTACAGCTATGCAAAGATTAAAAAAAGAAACTGATGCACTAAGCAGGTAAACTGCTCCTGTATGCAACCCAGTGATTCATTTATTTCCAAGCTCGCCTAGATTGTACTTTTTAAAGCTCCTGTGAAATGTACATTCCCTACAGTGGCTTGTTTTTTTTTTATTACATAAGCTGAAATGATTGATCTAAAAATATACACAGATGGTTACCTGAAGAATGCATACAAACAACATTCTATGTCTCAACAAATGTATTCTTTTGATGTATTTCTTTAAAAATTATACCTTATACTATATATACAGACTAATTGTACAATTATGTCATCATATTATTTGTTTCACTTGTGAAAATTTTATCAAAGGCTCCACTCAAAACATGAAATCATGTCTTTGTGCAACTAATTCTTAAATTCTATCAGCATCCTTCATGGTATTTGGTTGCTTTACTCCAGTGATGAAAACTCACATCTCTAAAGCCCCATACACACGCGCGGATTATCCGAGGACCAGGTCCGTCGGATCATGTCTGTCATACTTTGTCCGATGTTGGTTTTGCGTACACACGGTCGGACAAAGTTGTCGGAAAATCCGATCATTCTGAACGTGGTGACGTTTGTTGCCTACGACGGGACTACGTAGAGGCTAGTAGCCAATAGCTTTGGTCTTGTAATGTGATCTGAGCATGCGTAGCACTTTGTCCGTCGGAATTCGCTACACACGATCGGATTTGGTGTGATCGGACTTTGTTGTCAAAAAATCTATCCAGTAGGAGATAGGATTTTGTCCGTCGGACAATCCGACGTACACTGTCCGATGGTGCATACACACGGTCGGATTTTTCGACAACATTGTCCGATCGGACAGAATCCATGCGAAAATCCGACCGTGTGTATGGGGCTTAAGACATACATTCTTTACTTAGTCTCAACTCTACCCCTGACATTTATATGGTAAAAACTGGTATCTGTGCCCTTCAAACATGCACCCCATTCTATAAGCTTATAGCGCGTATGCTTCCACATTAATTTTGACTATATTCAACATTTTTCTAGAATGACAGGTTCCTAACACTTCTGACAGACTCAATGGTGGTTTCTGCATTTTAAACTCAATTCTATATACCAATCTGGCAATTAAACAATGAATATACTCACACATAAAACAGATTAGCAAAAAGTTATCAATAGACAGGTGTGACACTTGATCCAGCTGTTTACTACTGAATTGGGTCACTGTCTGATGATATCGCTATAGCAGTGACAGCTTCTGTATTGAAGTAAATGCTCTGACATCACACTTGGTGCCACATACCCCCAAAAGTGTAAATACAAGTTAGAAACCCACAGGTGCCATTTTTTAAAACGGTGCTGGAACAGACAGTCTCTGTATCTGTGCCATTTCAAAATGGCACCTATCTATTTCCATAGTGGGGATATTCCCCCTAAAGTCCTCTGTGGTCAACCTACAGATAGAATATAAGATTGCTAATACATCCTTTTTCCGCTACCTCTAATTGCGGCATGAAGTAGCAGCACAGTTTGGCTTAAAGGGGGTAGGACTCTCCCGATCTAGTATGGAAAAACTGCTGTTCGAAGAGGATCACTTAAAATTCATTTTCAGATATTATTTCACCTTGTTGACCACCTCCTCCCCTAGGATGGAGAGGGTGGCTGCATAGTGGAAGGCAGATATACAGTCCCTGTCAGAGGAGTCATGGTCTGAGGTCATGGAATCGTTGTTGCCTTCGGTGATCTCAGCCAGAGACAAACTGATACAGTTTAACTATTTACATTGAATATATTATACCCCGGCACGTCTTCATAAAATGGGAAGGGGCGGTCTCACCAGATTGTCCACGCTGCAATGGTGCAATGGGAGACTATTTCCATATGGTCTGGCAGTGCCCCCTTGAAGGGGGATTCTGTATGGCAATCCTGAAATTTCTGGAGGACAGATTGGCCCTCCCAACCATCTACTCTCCAGACAGATGTCTTTTGGAGGAGATAAATAACTCTCTGAAAACCCTACTAAGGCTGGTCTTTTTCTATGCCTAAAAAGCGTTGGCTCTCAGATGGAGGGACCCGATCCCTCCATTTCTCCAAAGCTGGGTGGAACTCATTAACAAAGTATTGCCAATACACAGCTAGGGGATGCTCCAAAAATTTTGAGAAAATATGGGCTGGATGGATAAAATCTGTATCTGGAGAAATGGCAGTCTGGTAATGGACAGACTGAGGCTACGAACACAATGATGTAGCAATGAGTTTTACTGAGTAATCAAAGTGTGATAGAAAACAAACTGATCACACGGGTTTTGTTATGTTTATTTCAGTTGTTTAGTTTTACTGATAAGATGCTGAAGGTGTATAACATGATGCACATATTCTGCTGATATGTAACAAGGCTATGACTGGATGCTGTCAATGTTAGTATCTGTAAAATTTCTTTGAAACATGAATAAAAATTACCCTTTAAAATGTGGTCACCCTATTGGCAAGCAAGGGTAAAGTTTTCCAGCTGGCACAGAGAAAGAAATTTGTCCCTGGCAGAAGTTCTATCCCCTCTCTATCCAAAAGTAAAAAAAAAAAAAAGTTTAATATTGCATTCTGCTGTAACAAAATTGAGAAATATTGGTTTAAGTTGCTAGTTTTATCAGCTCAGTAACAAATGGTTCCTGCTCCAACGTGCATGCTATTAGTATGCTAGCAGAGAACACAGTCTCAGAGGTTAATGCAACACCCTTCCTACAGTGACCAAATAAGTTATCATTCTGCTTAAGTCCCAAGGAAGTAATTAATTACAGTAAATTAAATGCAATGCTAATTAGAACAGGGCACCCCCCCCCCCCCCCGGTTTCAGTAAGGGTCCACTTAGAGCCAATCCATCAGAAAAAAATGAAATTTTCTCCCTAGGTTGTGTTCTTACTTATAATTCTAATACTAGTGTAATTAGTATCTCCCAGGGAAAACACACTTCCCATTTTCCAATGCGCTTCTAATTACCTGAAAGCGACAGCGCATCATTCTTTGAACTAAGGCACTCTGCCCGTAGGTACTGCCACATTTAATTAGAAAGGCTTCTTCAAAAGCCAACAGAACAGCAAAAATCAGTTTCTAGTTTTAAGGGGAAGGCAAAGGTAATGTTGCTTGTTCGATATTAAATCTCACCCAAAAACCTTCAGCTCCTTATAATTCATGCTGACAGCTAAAGGCATATACTTAAAAGCATTCTTCCACCCAGGGTCTAGAGGATTTCAAATCTTAAAATTGATTGTGTTCCAGTGGGTTCCTTTAGAAAAGATTTGCTTTTCTCTCTATTCATGCTTTTTTTTTTTTCAATTAAAAAAAAAAATTATATTTGGTTTGTGTAACAAACGGATGTCTGCATTGATCACAATCCTTTCTGATACATTGAGGACAAGCTTCTAGTATTCCGCTGACAGCTTCCTTTATTAAATGAATGTGTTGTCACTTTAGTCAGAGGGTGGTGCAAGGAGCTGGCAGATTCTCTGTTCATTCTGTGCTACATTCTACACAGCAGCTTCTGCTGGCAAAAGCAGATTGTATTCAGAGATGCTGGAATCCACATGTTTGTTACCTTCTCCTACAAGAGGCTGCAGCTAGCAGGGACAATGCTAAATATCAGTTGACCAGGCTAATCAACTATATAGGCAACCTGCCAAGCCATAAAAGATGGATTTCCTTGCAGATCTGGAAGAAGACATAAATCTTCAAGACAACAATTCCCATCTCTATCACAACTTTTCTTCTTTTGGTGGGTAGTTGTGTCCATGTATCCTATCATCACATCCTCATCTCACGGATTGTTTAATTGTATAGATTTTTGTCATACCATTTTGGCACTAAAAGTGAAAAAGGAGACAGTTTGTTTAGAAGGATTGATTTCTAAAATACCATGTGAAGATGTATTTACAGGTTATTTCAAATTCTGAAATAAAAATATAGCAGTAGGCTTAATATTTATTAAGGCAAATAGACCTGTGCAAAGTTATGTCACCTACAGCAACCATATTTTATTGTTCTGACTCCGCTGAACTATTTAAAGGGAAATTTGATTGGTTGCTGTAGGGTACCTCCAATTCGGAAATTATCAGTGCTCGTTGAACTGCCTAATTGTTCTCTAAATGTATATATTAGCTTATAGTACAGACAATTATAAATGTAATTGTAAGGCTTGTATATAGATTCATGCACACTGTGCATTTATAAATATAAGTATGGAAATGTATATATTTTTTAACATGCACAAAATGTTACACTTGCAAAATGTTTGACTTTTGATTTTAGCATCCCAATATCTGTCATGTACTAGCTCATTGAAAGGACTTAAAGTCTTGCTCCATAATTATGTATGTCAATATTAAATCAGCTTGTGCCTCCGTCACTGCTATTATCAGGCTACCACAGGGTCTCCAAATCATTATACAGTCTGTTTTGGAAAGGGAGGCAATAATTTAGACATGTCTCCCTACTGAGCATAACTGATGTGCTAAACTCCTCTACCTACAGCCATTCATAGCAAGTTTGTGTCTCTAAACATAGTGATATGCCTGCATTATTAGTAGCTAGTACCCTAGAGATTTTTTTCAAGACTGCCTCATATTCATGAACAGCTCTGTTCTGAATAAACCCTGCTCCAGAGTGTATAGTGGTATTGTTATATGTGACCGCGTAACCATTTTTTTTTTTTATGATAGAGGAACAGAAAAAGTGTTATTAAAGGAAAATGAGGCTGTATAGATATTTAGTGGTAGATATGGTGGTATAAACATAGCCAAGCTCTTTAAAGTATCTTTAAAATCACAGAAAAAGATTTGTGCAGTATGATAGACATTGTACTTTCAACCTCCATTTTCATATTATTAGCTTCACATTTCTGTTGCAGCTGTTGTGTAGAGTGTCAAAACATAATTGTGCGGTTCAATAGGCACCAGAGTTATGCCCCGTACACACGGTCGGAAAATCCGACCACAAAACCCATCAGATTTTTTCCGATGGATTTTGTCCGACACTGGTGTTGCATACACACGGTCGGACAAAGTTGTCAGAAAATCCGACCATGCTGAACGTGGTGACGTTTGTTGCCTACGATGGGACTACGTAGAGGCTAGTAGCCAATAGCTTTGGTCTTGTAATGTGATCTGAGCATGCGTGGCACTTTGTCCGTCGGAATTCACTACACACGATCGGAAAAAGTCCGATAGGACTTTGTTGTCGGAAAATTTGAGAGCAGGAGATAAAACTTTGTCCGTCGGAAAATCCGACGGAAAAATTCCGATGGAGCCTACACACGGTCGGAATTTCCGACAACATTGTCCGATAGGACATTTTACGTCGGAAAATCCGACCGTGTGTACGGGGCATAAGACTTAATGTTCTCAATGCTCAGTAAAATAATTGGTCAGGTGCACCCTCTATCTTGTTCTGCTCTACAAGTCACTTGTCCTGGAGGTAAAGGCGAAATTCCCATGGACAACCAGACCTGGTGCAAATGACACTGGCAGGAATCTGCTGATTACTGCAGCAACTTTTGCCCCCTGTGAGAAGCTGGCTGCAGCCACCAAGCCTTATACACTTCAATGACAGGTCGCTGGTGGCCACAGCTATCCATGGCTGTCCGCACAGCCAGCGATCACCTGCAGGGATGGCTGCCAGATACACACAAAGTGCTGCTGTCATTGACACCAGGGCTAGGCGACCATTCAAATGTAGCCTTACTTTGCTCTGTAAGTGTAGAACACTGGAGTGTGAGGGCAGAAATGGCTATTTTACTCAGAGAGCAAACGTTTTAAGGTGTTTCCAAGGAAAAATGTGTTAAAAATCGTAACATGTAGGGATACAGAACCATAAGGAGAAAAAAAGGTGGGGAAACCACAACTGGGCTTAAGCCTAGGTTCACATTGGAGAGATTAGGCAATGACACTGTTCCAATCGTTGCGACACCGATTTTTGCAGCTCTGCACCGATTTGCAAAAGTAGTTCCTGCACTACTTTTGCCGATTTCAGGTGCGACTTCAATAGACATCTGTGCATGAAGCCATACAGATGGCTATCAAGTAGCACCTGAAATCGCGCTGATCTTGCTACTTTGAAATCGCGCTACTTCAAGTGAAGTGGGTGCGATTTCAAAGTAGCATCAATGTGAACCAGGACTTAGCCAATTTGGTACGATTTGACATGCAATTTGACATGTCAAATCGCATGTTGAATCGGTGGCAATGGCACCATCCTAATCGGTGCAACGCTGCATTTGCGGCGCCACACCGATTTCAAAAAGTAGTTTCTGTGCTACTTTTTGCGATTTCAGGCTGCGATTTACATTGACATCAGTGCAGAAACCTGCACCGATGTCTCTGAAATCCCAACCGAAATCGGGACTGACATGCAGGAGTGAAATCAGCTAAACTCGCAAGGCTTCGTCCCCGCAGCTCAGTGTCAACCTGGGCAGAAAGGTACACATGTACAATATGATTGCATATGTAGTGCCCCCCTGGGTCTACTGGGAGCAGGAAGGTACCTCCAGATACAGGGAATAGGCTTACATTCACCCCAGGGCTAAGTCCATGGCTATAATGGGAAGTTAGGACAAATGTGGGCGCCAGTCACTTTAGGTATTTTTCAATCCTTAAATTATAACTAGAGAAAGGTTGTAGAAAAGAGGTTGAGGGGAGGTTTCAGGTACCCTTTTTAGCAGATCACTTACAGACTCCTTGAATCAACGGACAAACAACTTTCTTTCAGCAGATCTTGAATATCTGGGTAGGTCTCTCACACAGACCTATCAACCAGTAATATGTCTAAATAAGCCTCTCTCATAGACTTAGTGGCAAGTAGATGCCTGGATAAGTCTCTCTCAAAAACTTAGCAGCCAGGAGTGTATTACCTTGATTAGATTGTAGAGCAGCTTGACAGTACCAGAACCTTTAAGCCGACCCGGAAGTACTGTAAGGGTAGTCAGATACAGGTGCGTCCTCCAAGTGAGTTACCAGGCCCTTCTGAGAGACCAGCCTTCATCCTGGCTCTCTCCAGCAAGGGTCCTCCCCTGGATCTTCTCAGCTTGGCTCAGCTTCTCCCATTCAGTCAAGACAGCCTAAGCACCACCTTAGGAGTAGTAGGCCCCAGACAGGTTTCTGGGCCTACTTGCAGAGCTTGCAGCAACGTAGCCTCTGGGCAGAAGGGCCACGAGGTGAGGGCTGACTAGAGCACATGGCCTCTGTCCAATAAATACCCCTTCCCAGAATTCACAGCGGCTAGGAACCTCCTACTGGGCTGTTTCCGGAAAAAGAATATTCATTACAGCTCAACCTAGTTGTAATTCTCACACTGTCCTGTGGTACCAGTGACACCTACTGGCAACAATGGGAAATGCACAACACAGTCAAGTTTAGAACAGAACCAATTAAATTATGTACAATCAATCTGCGCTGTTTACAGCTGAGCCAAAAACGAAATTTACACTATAGCCCCAGTTTTAGGAACAGGGGGCTACACATAGTCATGTGAATGTTGTACTACCAAAGATTATGATCTAACTTGAAGCTGTGAACTGTCAGGTGTACCACATTCTAAAAACTTGTTTCATCATTCATGTAAGTGTTTTTATGCAAGTTTAAAAGCTTTCATACTTTGTCAAAACTACAGATTCTTAACAAATAATTTGTGGCTTCTTTGTATTTGAGTGCAAACTATGGTTCCAATGTTGACAACCATTTCCAACATGGGGACTTCAGCAAGTTTACCAGTAGAAAGTCAGTTGTGAAATCATATAAGGAACTCTCATACAAGTGATTTTTTAACAATTAATAATGACTAAACTGAAGATCGCTGCCAATGAGAAAACACTTTTATCTTTTCATACACAAAACAAATTCACAAGTCTGATAGGATATTATAAGGTTTATAATTGTAGCTTTTTTTTTTTTTTTTTTTTTTAATATAGTGAGTATTTTTGTGTTTTGTGGCACAGGACACTTGACACAGTACTGGTCAGCACAAGACATATAAGTAAGAAAAATCACAACACTCACTTTTCCATTTGCTTCATCTGTTCCATTGTAGCAAAATACAGTATACAGCATGAAGCAAACTTGTGGCTATATCCTGTAGCATTTATCAAGCAATGTTGAAATATGTACATTAATTTCCTCAAATGAATCACCAAAACACCCATGTAACCAAAGCAACCAATCAGAGGGAATGTATAAAATCAAGTCAATTAACTAATCCTATGCCAGAAAGAATTAAACATCTTTAAGTCTGTAAGATAACTTTTAAATTAGTGCGCTAATAGATATAAATATAAAGTGCATCGCAGTGCAAATGTGCTAAACAAATGTGTATGAGTGTATAAAGTGCTACTACCAATAATAAGGAATACAAATAGTGTTATAATAAGGGTATTAAATAAAACCTCATGCGCTGTGAACCAATAGCTAATAAACCTTAATTACAATTCATCTGTGCCGATGCTTACAAAAATTTAATTTTTTTTATAAATATATCCAAAATGTATAAATCAACCTGTGAACATCAACAAATAGTGTATATAAACCAAACCAAAATAATTGTTCCAATGAATAAATAAATAAATAAATAATTGAGTGGATACTGCACAAGAATAAATAAATAAATAATTGAATGGATGCTGCACAAAAATAAAAATAAAAACTATGATGTGCTAATTCATCAAACGGACAGTATCAATAGCGCCTCTGTTCACTCATAAATAAATAAATATCCAACCAATGGCAAACGAATGGATAGGGCAAATTACATAAATAAAAATAAAATCTGAAACAGTCCTCCCTGCTTTTTAGCACTCAGTCCACGAAAGCAGGTGTTCACGTTCTCTGTAAACCAGTTGCTGTAAGATCCAATATTCTCGGTCACCGGGTATATAGGAAAAAAGGAAGAACATACAATAGTGTATACCAATTAAACCAAAGACACACTAAGGTACAGAAACTTCCAGATTATGCACTCATAAAACCACCCTTCATGTAACATCATATGAAGTGTGGATCTGTCAGGCTTGCTTCTCCTCACAGCCTCGCCGTCTGTCGACGAACTCCTCTGGCTGACGTCACTGGCTCCTCCTCCCTACGTGTTACGTCACAGGTTACGTGACTTATTCATGGGGAATGAGCCTGGTGATGCTCGTAGGGAGATTTAAAGTGCTTGTAGAAGCGTCAGTTGCCATAGTGACAGGAGTCAAGTGAATTCATCATTCCGTTACCTCCCACCAATGATGAAAGATTAAAAAGTTACAAATAGATACAAATATATCCATTCACTTTATA
>CM053031.1:203040856-203109926 GCA_028564925.1 Lithobates sylvaticus
TGAATGATAAAATTTGTAATGTTTACCTAAAGCCAAACTTTGTGTTGGATAGATTAGAGAAGATTTAGGGCCTCATTCACACCATGTGCATAGACATGAGTTTTTCTTCACGCGTTCTAGAGGGGCACAAAGAAAACAATTGTTTTCTGTGCCCTGTTCACAACACTAATATCACGTGCAGATTTTCTGCACATGAATCTGCAACGTGTATGCAGTTTTCTGCATGGAAAAAACTGAGATAGTTGCATAGTAGGTGAGGTCGAAAAAAGACACAAGTCCATCAAGTCCAAACTATGTGTGTGATTATATGTCAGTATTACATTGTATATCCCTGTATGTTGCGGTCTTTCAGGTGCTTATCTAATGCCCCGTACACAAGGTCGGAATTTCCGACGGAAAATGTCCTATCGGACCATGTTGTCGGAAAATCCGACCGTGTGTGGGCGCCATCGGACTTTTTCTGTCAGAATTTCCGTCGGAAAAAAAATTGAGATCCTGCGCTCAAATTTTCCGACAACAAAGTCCAAAGGACTTTTTCCGATCGTGTGTAGCGAATTCCGACGGACAAAGTGCCACGCATGCTCAGATCAAATTACAAGACCAAAGCTATTGGCTACTAGCCTCTACTTAGTTCCGTCGTACGCAACGAACGTCACCACGTTCAGAATGATCGGATTTTCCGACAACTTTGTCCGACCGTGTGTATGCAACACCAGTGTCGGACAAAATCCGTCGGAAAAAATCCGACGGATTTTGTGGTCAGAATTTCCGACCGTGTGTATGGGGCATAATAGTTTCTTGAAACTATCAAAGCCCCCTGCTGAGACCACTGCCTATGGAAGGGAATTCCACATCCTTGCTGCTCTTACAGTAAAGAACCCTCTACGTAGATTAAGGTTAAACCTCTTTTCTTCTAGTTTTAATGAGTGGCCACGTGTCTTTTTAAACTCCCTTCTGCGAAAAAGTTTTATCCCTATTGTGGGGTCACCAGTATGGTATTTGTATATTGAAATCATATCCCCTCTCAAGCGTCTCTTCTCCAGAGAGAATAAGTTCAGTGCTTGCAACCTTTCCTCATAACTAATATCCTCCAGGCCCTTTATTAGCTTTGTTTCCCTTCTTTGTACTTGCTCCAATTCCAGTACATCCTTCCTGAGGACTGGTGCCCAGAACTGGACAGCATACTCTAGGTGCGGCCGGACCAGAGTCTTGTAAAGCAGGAGAATAATTGTTTTATCTATGGAATTAATCCCCTATTTAATGCATGCAAATATTCTGTTTGCTTTGTTAGCAGCAGCTTGGCATTGCATGCCGTTGCTTAGCCTATCATCTACTAGGACCCCCAGGTCCTTTTAAATCCTAGATTCCCCCAGAGGTTTTCCCCCAGTGTATAGATTGCATTCATATTTTTGCCACCCAAATGCATTATTTTACATTCTTCTACATTGAACCCCATGTAGTTGCCCACCCCATTAATTTGTTTACATCTTTTTGCAAGGATTCCACATCCTGCAGAGAAGTTATTGTCCTGCTTAGCTTAGTATCGTCCGCAAATACAGAGATTGAACTGTTTACCCCATCCTCCAGGTTGTTTATGAACAAATTAAACAGTATTGGTCCCAGCACAGAACCCTGGGGGACCCCACTACCCACCCCTGACCATTCCGAGTACTCCCCATTTATCACCACTCTCTGAACTCGCCCTTGCAGCCAGTTTTCAATCCATGTACTCACCCTATGGTCCATGCCAATGAACCTTATTTTGTACAGTAAACGTTTATGGGGAACTGTGTTAAATGCTTTTGCAAAATCCAGATACACCACGTCCTACGGCCTTCCTTTATCTAGATGGCAACTCACCTCCTCATAGAAGGTTAATAGATTGGTTTGGCAAGAACGATTCTTCATGAATCCATGCTGATTACTGCTAATGATACCGTTCTCATTACTAAAATCTTGCATATAGTCCCTTATAATCCCCTCCAAGAGTTTACATACTATTGATGTTAGGCTAACTGGTCTGTAATTCACAGGGATGTATTTTGGGCCCTTTTTAAATATTGTTGCTACATTCAAATATATATATGGATGCAGCTGCGCTTCCCTGGTGGTGAAGCAGCCAACACAACAATATGACTGATTGTGAAAGGAACTAAGAAATGGTTAAGTGTGGCGCTGTGAAAACTTTGTATCTGATCAATAGCTACAAGGAAGAATGCAATCTTCATTATATTGCTATCACCCAGATTTTAGTGAATAATCACCATCTGTAAAGGATAGTGAGAAAAAAGTGAGTACAAACAATCCACATCAGAACTGTTTGTACAGGAAAAATATATATAAATGTTGTTAGAAATAAAAGTGAGCATCCAACATAAATCTATGTGAATTGCATAAATGGACTGATTATGGTATGAAGATAAGGAAGTGTTGCTATATATAGTGAAAACACTAGGTTACCTGTCTCTGAAAAACAGGAAATCATATAATGCAATACAGTTCCTTTGTATAACCACCTATAATCGGAATTACAGTATATATGAACTGAATATAATCATAATCCACAAACAATAACGTTCATGAAAATAAGTGAACACAATAAAAACATATATATAAAAAGTGAACCCAAAAAAGTGCTATATTAACACGTGTTAGGGTGATTTGTATATATAGATACAGGTGTCACAAGTGAAAAGTCACATTAGCAATATTAAATCAATATTGTGATATTTCTCAAAATTTAAATAATGTTCATCAACGTATCATCCTCATGTGTTTTGGACGGCGTCAAGAACTTTGAGGCGTAGAAGTAAGGTTGGGTACTCTTACCGTCAAAGATGGACCCACTGACCTTTGGTGAGGGGTCAAACAGAGCTTGGATATGCCGATGGATGGCGACGGCAGGGTGGTAAACCGGAATCAGGAGCTTGAAAGGACACTGCTGGGCCGGTCCATGGTGTGTACTCACCGGATCTCGGGTAACGGTATAAGGACTGCACTCAGAATAACTGTGCAGGAACTCGATGGTTGGCCCCAAGGCAGCTCAATAGGTAAAAATCATGGAAAAGAGATAAAACAAAAAGCCTCCTCATAGGGTGAATCAATCCGATACCGGAATGGATTTATTTATAAAATTCTTGTTTGTCAGAAAGAACGATCAGTAAAAATACAGACAAATCAAGAAATAAAAAAAGCAAACGCAGTGGTAGTGGGTATAGCGTATCCGCCCTACGCGTTTCGTCTTAACAGACTTCTACAGGGGCATAAGCTAGTAGACCACCTCTGCGTTATATATATACCACTATACTAACACATAAAGGCTAACACCTGAGCTTTTGGGGGGAGTCACACTTCCGGTTGTATACTCCCATGGATCAGGGACCTATCCAATTGGTTACACACAGCCAATAGAAGTAGCGACTTACCCAATTGGGAGGGTCTGGTGTGACCATGCAAGATTGTATTGGACTGTCCAAGTGTCGAACTGGATAATTTTAAGATCATAGGCTGTTATAGACAATATGATCATGGACCGCCCTGAACGGCGTGTGTATCCAAGGGGTGGACGTTTGGGCGCGAAAATCCCATGCTTGTTTAGGCGCGAAAAAACGGGAAATGCGTCATTAAATGGGAGGGCGCCAGAATCCCATGCTGATTTAGGCGTGAACAACAACAGGAAGTGCGTCACTCAAATGAGAGGACGCAGCGTCACATGTAAACAAGTAGCGTGTGGTAAATGGAGACATGACCGCCAGACAACGCACACGCTGTGCGGCGCATGCGCAAACCGCAGAGCGTGATGACGTTATCCCGCAGCCAATCAACGGCCGCGCTATAGACAGAAGCGAGCCCGTCCCCATCCACAAGCGATAAAACCGGACGTGATGGTCCTTACTAGTAGCGCCCACGTGATATAAATAAACTTAGTCACGCAGCACAAGAGGCTTATGACCCCGATCGTACTGTATAACAAGAAGGCACTTACAAATCTCGTATTAATAATTGGATAATATTCTGACGGGAATCTGAAAATTCAAATCAGTAATCCAATTATACTAAGGGTAAACAAAAACAAAAATTATTTTTAAGGACTATATGGAAAAGAATGGTTTGGAAACCGGAGTCTGACTATCACCAATCACTCGACTAGTAACATTGTCATAAGTGTAGATAATAGTAGAACCATATACTAGTGGTATCCATAAACATATTATGAAAAGATATTATCAGTTATTCATCATAATATTAATTATTCAATATAATAGTAAGCAGAAAATGGAAACAGAACGTAATAATCAACAAAAATAAGGAGAAAAATTATATGTTGGAAATGAAGTAGTCATATGTTATAAACTACTATATACTGGCAGTATCTTGGCCAATCGTAACTTATATGGCAACGAGCAAATGTGTAGTCACACAGTGCCCATAATGATATTAGCAGAAAACGGCAGGTACATATCATGTTAGCACCCACAAAGGATTAGTTCTTAAGCAATTGTTTGATGAACACTAGTTAATGAAAAATCATTTATCGTACGGGTAGTTAATCCTCAAAGTATTTACAAGGAGGAAAAACAAAGACACGATAATAGAGATGTTAAAATGGCTATGAAAAACATCCATATAGATGTAATTTATACAACATTATACATTCATGGCATTACAGGATACATTCAATTACTACTAGATGAGCTGATATTGATCATTAAACCAATTATCATATATGTAGGTCTATGAGTTTAAATGAATGTATAGAAAATGGAATGTTCATAATGAAATGAGTGGAAGGGAAGAGGTATCCTCACAAAAGTGTCATGGGAGGGTGTCATGAAATGGTGGGGATAAAAGAAAGAACCGAAAAAATAGGGTATATCAGGAACGATTAATAAACGAATTGATGTCCCACTCTACATTCATCCCGTGTGGAAAGTAGCATTTGATCTGGTGTATCCAAAATGTTTCAAGTTTAGATACTCCCCTAATTTTAGATTCACCCCTCCAGTGGGCTGTAAATTTGTCTATAATCTGAAATTTTGAACCCGCTGGGTTCCTGTTATGACAGGACAAATAGTGTTTCGGTACGCTGTGATTGGTGCGTCCTGCCCTTATCGCAGCAATATGTTCATTTACCCTGATGGCAAAGGTCCTAATAGTACGTCCAATGTACTGCTTCCCGCACGGACAAGTGATAAGGTACACAATATATTTCGTGTGGCAGGTCGTGAAGCAATTCATTTCGTAAGTCTTACCCGTCACATTAGACTTGAAAGAGTCGCATTTTTTGCGACATATGTTGTTTAGACACACGCTGCATTTGCGACATGGATAGAACCCCTTCATATTATGGAAAAATGTAGGTGGGCAAGGAGGGTCAATGGTGTTAGGGGCGATCTTGCCCCTAAGAGACATGGCACCTCTATATATCACGCCTGCTCTTTCAGGTAGTAAGGGTCCTAATACTTGATCATTTTTGAGAATCTTCCAATGTTTTACCATAATTTCTTTAATTTGTCTATGTTGGACTGAAAAATTAGTCATGAAAGACCATTTATGTTTATTTTCCTTGTTTTTTGGGGGATTATCTACTAGTAAGGTCTCACGATCGATCATGGATACTTTCTGTATTTCATCATCAATCTGAGCTGCTATATATCCCTTATCTAAAAATCTCTTTTTCAGAATATCCGCTTGATGAAAAAAATCAGGAAGAAAAGAACAATTGCGCCTGATGCGCATAAACTGGCTTCGTGGTACTGATTTCAACCATGAGGCATGGTGGCAACTATCGACCGGAATATAGCCATTCCGGTCTGTAGTTTTAAAAAACGTTTTGGTGGAAATACGACCCTGGTTAGCACTAATTTCCAAGTCTAAGAAATGAATCGTAGAAGCACTGGCTTCATATGAAAGCTCAATGCCAATGTCATTGTTGTTTAACGTCGACATGAAATCATCTAATGACTCCCTAGTTCCTTTCCATAGGAGGAGGATGTCGTCGATGTATCTGGACCAAAACACAAGCTGTGGAGGGTCCAGAACATGGACGACATCCTCCTCCCATTTGCCCATAAAAATATTGGCAAGACTGGGGGCGAACTTGGCGCCCATGGCGACACCCTTAGTTTGTAAAAAATAGTTACCATCGTACCAAAAATAATTGTGTTTGGTTGCATAATGTAGTAGGTCCATTATGAATCTCTTTTGGGTAAGAGAAATGGACCTATTACGACCCAGGAAGGTGTCAACGGCTTTAAGCCCTAAGTTGTGGGGAATACATGTATATAAAGAAGTAACGTCAGCCGTCACCATCAGAAGATCATTACTATAAGTGACTTTTTGTAATTTTGAGATGGTGTCCCTAGTATCCTTCAAATACGAGGGAAGAGTCTTAACAAGGGGCTGAAGGTAAAAGTCTATGTATTTACCGATCCTCGAAGTGATCGAATCGATACCACTTATGATTGGCCTACCGGGAGGATTGGTGACATTTTTGTGTACTTTAGGTAAATAGTACATGATTGGTATTCGTGGCGCCACGGGTATGAGATAACTCTTTTCCTTTTTGTCCAAAATCCCCAATTGAGCCCCGGTATCAACAAGGTCGACAAGGGTTTTTTTGTAATCAGATGTTGGATTTTTAGTTAAGGGGGAGTAAGTGTCGGAATCACTCAGAATTCTCATCATTTCTGTATGATAGGCCGTTCTGTCTAATACGACAATCCCTCCCCCCTTATCGGCAGGGCGGATAATCAAATCTTTCCGTTCGCATAAGGATTTTAATCCTACCTTAATATCTGGGTTGTTATGTATTCTTTTATTTTGAAGATTCTCTAGATCATTTAGCACCAGGTCTCTAAAGACCTTAATGGAAGGTGCTACTGAACATGGTGGATTGAAAAGGGAAGGGTTTGCTAAACCTGAATGTACAGTGTTCGAGGAAAAATGTGGGGCAGAATTATTCCTAGGATTCGAGAGTATGTAGCGTTGTATATTCAATTTTCGCACGTATTTTTGAACATCAATAAAAGTCTGAAATTTATTGAGTTTTTTTGGAGGAACAGACTTAAGACCTTTGGCAAGGACTGACTGTTCCGCCTCTGATAGTGCTACATTACTTAAATTGAAAATTCCGCTATTGGCTATACTCGTTTCCTTTTTCCTGGAGCCCCGCCCCCCTCTGCAACCCCGCTTTGTTCTTGTTTTCTGTTGTGGTTTTCCAACTCTCTGGGAAAACCCTGTGAGTTGGTGGGTCTCGGTAAGGTTTGATTATAATTATATGGTGACCTATTCATTTGGCCATATTCCCTGTCATGATAGGAGTAGTGAGAGTTATAGTCTTCTCTAGGTGCTTGTCCTCTAAGGGGAGAGAACCTATTATGAGTATATATTGGAGTCCTAGAATTAGGTGGATTGTGGTAATCATTGTAATATGAATTATCACGCCTTGGAGAATAATCATGACTTGGATATTCATAGTGGGGTCCCGGGTCTTTTTTACCCCTGCCTCTTCCCTTATTCCCTCTTCCTCTATTGTTTCCATTTTGTGGTGGGCCATGCCGAGGTGTTGTCGAATAAGTAGCATTGGATTGGGACTGTCTGTTCTCATAGCTATTACGTTCTCCCCTATTTTGTGTATGTAGAGTCTCTTTTAAGAGGGAGATTCTGGATTCAGATTGATTAGAAACCTCCATGTGTGGTTCATCAGTGTTTGGAGTGGTCGACACCTGGTCCTTAGTCTGCCAGTTGAAAACCAGTCCGTTTTTGTAATCAGTATTGTCCCGCATATACTTTTTCTGTTTTTTTACTTTCTGTTCCCTCTCCTCCTTTTCAAGGTGGTTTTTGAGGTTCGTAGATAAGGTGGTGTATTCTATAGTGGTCTTGTGTGGGAGGAGTTTGTCTCTTATCTCTTTGATTTCCTTATCAATAGTTGTTCTTCTTAGACGTTTCTTATCAATGAGAAATCCAAGCAAGGAGATACCAGCATCATTAAAATAATTGAACCATACGTCAAATTCTATATCGCCCTTTTGGGGGTGTATATTCCACCTTAGTCCCCGAGGGACCATGCGTTCTTTGACGTATTGTTCTAAAAATGCTATATCCCATTCCAGATGGATTTCAGAGACCATTAAATTTTTTAGTCTCAAAAATGCACCGGCCAATTCTGAATCGGCTGTGGTGGGGGTAAAAACCCCATCTGTGTTGAATGAACGGTTCGTTCTATAGTCAAAAACATCCATTCTTGACAGTAATATTCAATCTTTAGAAAAAAGACCTCTTTCTTTGATGAATCACACGAGGTGTGATAACACCTCCAAGATGTAAATGATATAAAAAATTACCAATGTGAATGATAATGCCAATATCTATAAACATAAAGTGATAATACCTAAATTACCAGTGTAAGTGATAACAACGTATTATACCTTTAGGGGAGGCTGCAGCTGAAAATGTCAAAGCAAATTCAAATATATATATGGATGCAGCTGCGCTTCCCTGGTGGTGAAGCAGCCAACACAACAATATGACTGATTGTGAAAGGAACTAAGAAATGGTTAAGTGTGGCGCTGTGAAAACTTTGTATCTGATCAATAGCTACAAGGAAGAATGCAATCTTCATTATATTGCTATCACCCAGATTTTAGTGAATAATCACCATCTGTAAAGGATAGTGAGAAAAAGTGAGTACAAACAATCCACATCAGAACTGTTTGTACAGGAAAAATATATATAAATGTTGTTAGAAATAAAAGTGAGCAACCAACATAAATCTATGTGAATTGCATAAATGGACTGATTATGGTATGAAGATAAGGAAGTGTTGCTATATATAGTGAAAACACTAGGTTACCTGTCTCTGAAAAACAGGAAATCATATAATGCAATACAGTTCCTTTGTATAACCACCTATAATCGGAATTACAGTATATATGAACTGAATATAATCATAATCCACAAACAATAACGTTCATGAAAATAAGTGAACACAATAAAAACATATATATAAAAAGTGAACCCAAAAAAAGTGCTATATTAACACGTGTTAGGGTGATTTGTATATATAGATACAGGTGTCACAAGTGAAAAGTCACATTAGCAATATTAAATCAATATTGTGATATTTCTCAAAATTTAAATAATGTTCATCAACGTATCATCCTCATGTGTTTTGGACGGCGTCAAGAACTTTGAGGCGTAGAAGTAAGGTTGGGTACTCTTACCGTCAAAGATGGACCCACTGACCTTTGGTGAGGGGTCAAACAGAGCTTGGATATGCCGATGGATGGCGACGGCAGGGTGGTAAACCGGAATCAGGAGCTTGAAAGGACACTGCTGGGCCGGTCCATGGTGTGTACTCACCGGATCTCGGGTAACGGTATAAGGACTGCACTCAGAATAACTGTGCAGGAACTCGATGGTTGGCCCCAAGGCAGCTCAATAGGTAAAAATCATGGAAAAGAGATAAAACAAAAAGCCTCCTCATAGGGTGAATCAATCCGATACCGGAATGGATTTATTTATAAAATTCTTGTTTGTCAGAAAGAACGATCAGTAAAAATACAGACAAATCAAGAAATAAAAAAAGCAAACGCAGTGGTAGTGGGTATAGCGTATCCGCCCTACGCGTTTCGTCTTAACAGACTTCTACAGGGGCATATGCTAGTAGACCACCTCTGCGTTATATATATACCACTATACTAACACATAAAGGCTAACACCTGAGCTTTTGGGGGGAGTCACACTTCCGGTTGTATACTCCCATGGATCAGGGACCTATCCAATTGGTTACACACAGCCAATAGAAGTAGCGACTTACCCAATTGGGAGGGTCTGGTGTGACCATGCAAGATTGTATTGGACTGTCCAAGTGTCGAACTGGATAATTTTAAGATCATAGGCTGTTATAGACAATATGATCATGGACCGCCCTGAACGGCGTGTGTATCCAAGGGGTGGACGTTTGGGCGCGAAAATCCCATGCTTGTTTAGGCGCGAAAAAACGGGAAATGCGTCATTAAATGGGAGGGCGCCAGAATCCCATGCTGATTTAGGCGTGAACAACAACAGGAAGTGCGTCACTCAAATGAGAGGACGCAGCGTCACATGTAAACAAGTAGCGTGTGGTAAATGGAGACATGACCGCCAGACAACGCACACGCTGTGCGGCGCATGCGCAAACCGCAGAGCGTGATGACGTTATCCCGCAGCCAATCAACGGCCGCGCTATAGACAGAAGCGAGCCCGTCCCCATCCACAAGCGATAAAACCGGACGTGATGGTCCTTACTAGTAGCGCCCACGTGATATAAATAAACTTAGTCACGCAGCACAAGAGGCTTATGACCCCGATCGTACTGTATAACAAGAAGGCACTTACAAATCTCGTATTAATAATTGGATAATATTCTGACGGGAATCTGAAAATTCAAATCAGTAATCCAATTATACTAAGGGTAAACAAAAACAAAAATTATTTTTAAGGACTATATGGAAAAGAATGGTTTGGAAACCGGAGTCTGACTATCACCAATCACTCGACTAGTAACATTGTCATAAGTGTAGATAATAGTAGAACCATATACTAGTGGTATCCATAAACATATTATGAAAAGATATTATCAGTTATTCATCATAATATTAATTATTCAATATAATAGTAAGCAGAAAATGGAAACAGAACGTAATAATCAACAAAAATAAGGAGAAAAATTATATGTTGGAAATGAAGTAGTCATATGTTATAAACTACTATATACTGGCAGTATCTTGGCCAATCGTAACTTATATGGCAACGAGCAAATGTGTAGTCACACAGTGCCCATAATGATATTAGCAGAAAACGGCAGGTACATATCATGTTAGCACCCACAAAGGATTAGTTCTTAAGCAATTGTTTGATGAACACTAGTTAATGAAAAATCATTTATCGTACGGGTAGTTAATCCTCAAAGTATTTACAAGGAGGAAAAACAAAGACACGATAATAGAGATGTTAAAATGGCTATGAAAAACATCCATATAGATGTAATTTATACAACATTATACATTCATGGCATTACAGGATACATTCAATTACTACTAGATGAGCTGATATTGATCATTAAACCAATTATCATATATGTAGGTCTATGAGTTTAAATGAATGTATAGAAAATGGAATGTTCATAATGAAATGAGTGGAAGGGAAGAGGTATCCTCACAAAAGTGTCATGGGAGGGTGTCATGAAATGGTGGGGATAAAAGAAAGAACCGAAAAAATAGGGTATATCAGGAACGATTAATAAACGAATTGATGTCCCACTCTACATTCATCCCATGTGGAAAGTAGCATTTGATCTGGTGTATCCAAAATGTTTCAAGTTTAGATACTCCCCTAATTTTAGATTCACCCCTCCAGTGGGCTGTAAATTTGTCTATAATCTGAAATTTTGAGCCCGCTGGGTTCCTGTTATGACAGGACAAATAGTGTTTCGGTACGCTGTGATTGGTGCGTCCTGCCCTTATCGCAGCAATATGTTCATTTACCCTGATGGCAAAGGTCCTAATAGTACGTCCAATGTACTGCTTCCCGCACGGACAAGTGATAAGGTACACAATATATTTCGTGTGGCAGGTCGTGAAGCAATTCATTTCGTAAGTCTTACCCGTCACATTAGACTTGAAAGAGTCGCATTTTTTGCGACATATGTTGTTTAGACACACGCTGCATTTGCGACATGGATAGAACCCCTTCATATTATGGAAAAATGTAGGTGGGCAAGGAGGGTCAATGGTGTTAGGGGCGATCTTGCCCCTAAGAGACATGGCACCTCTATATATCACGCCTGCTCTTTCAGGTAGTAAGGGTCCTAATACTTGATCATTTTTGAGAATCTTCCAATGTTTTACCATAATTTCTTTAATTTGTCTATGTTGGACTGAAAAATTGGTCATGAAAGACCATTTATGTTTATTTTCCTTGTTTTTTGGGGGATTATCTACTAGTAAGGTCTCACGATCGATCATGGATACTTTCTGTATTTCATCATCAATCTGAGCTGCTATATATCCCTTATCTAAAAATCTCTTTTTCAGAATATCCGCTTGATGAAAAAAATCAGGAAGAAAAGAACAATTGCGCCTGATGCGCATAAACTGGCTTCGTGGTACTGATTTCAACCATGAGGCATGGTGGCAACTATCGACCGGAATATAGCCATTCCGGTCTGTAGTTTTAAAAAACGTTTTGGTGGAAATACGACCCTGGTTAGCACTAATTTCCAAGTCTAAGAAATGAATCGTAGAAGCACTGGCTTCATATGAAAGCTCAATGCCAATGTCATTGTTGTTTAACGTCGACATGAAATCATCTAATGACTCCCTAGTTCCTTTCCATAGGAGGAGGATGTCGTCGATGTATCTGGACCAAAACACAAGCTGTGGAGGGTCCAGAACATGGACGACATCCTCCTCCCATTTGCCCATAAAAATATTGGCAAGACTGGGGGCGAACTTGGCGCCCATGGCGACACCCTTAGTTTGTAAAAAATAGTTACCATCGTACCAAAAATAATTGTGTTTGGTTGCATAATGTAGTAGGTCCATTATGAATCTCTTTTGGGTAAGAGAAATGGACCTATTACGACCCAGGAAGGTGTCAACGGCTTTAAGCCCTAAGTTGTGGGGAATACATGTATATAAAGAAGTAACGTCAGCCGTCACCATCAGAAGATCATTACTATAAGTGACTTTTTGTAATTTTGAGATGGTGTCCCTAGTATCCTTCAAATACGAGGGAAGAGTCTTAACAAGGGGCTGAAGGTAAAAGTCTATGTATTTACCGATCCTCGAAGTGATCGAATCGATACCACTTATGATTGGCCTACCGGGAGGATTGGTGACATTTTTGTGTACTTTAGGTAAATAGTACATGATTGGTATTCGTGGCGCCACGGGTATGAGATAACTCTTTTCCTTTTTGTCCAAAATCCCCAATTGAGCCCCGGTATCAACAAGGTCGACAAGGGTTTTTTTGTAATCAGATGTTGGATTTTTAGTTAAGGGGGAGTAAGTGTCGGAATCACTCAGAATTCTCATCATTTCTGTATGATAGGCCGTTCTGTCTAATACGACAATCCCTCCCCCCTTATCGGCAGGGCGGATAATCAAATCTTTCCGTTCGCATAAGGATTTTAATCCTACCTTAATATCTGGGTTGTTATGTATTCTTTTATTTGGAAGATTCTCTAGATCATTTAGCACCAGGTCTCTAAAGACCTTAATGGAAGGTGCTACTGAACATGGTGGATTGAAAAGGGAAGGGTTTGCTAAACCTGAATGTACAGTGTTCGAGGAAAAATGTGGGGCAGAATTATTCCTAGGATTCGAGAGTATGTAGCGTTGTATATTCAATTTTCGCACGTATTTTTGAACATCAATAAAAGTCTGAAATTTATTGAGTTTTTTTGGAGGAACAAACTTAAGACCTTTGGCAAGGACTGACTGTTCCGCCTCTGATAGTGCTACATTACTTAAATTGAAAATTCCGCTATTGGCTATACTCGTTTCCTTTTTCCTGGAGCCCCGCCCCCCTCTGCAACCCCGCTTTGTTCTTGTTTTCTGTTGTGGTTTTCCAACTCTCTGGGAAAACCCTGTGAGTTGGTGGGTCTCGGTAAGGTTTGATTATAATTATATGGTGACCTATTCATTTGGCCATATTCCCTGTCATGATAGGAGTAGTGAGAGTTATAGTCTTCTCTAGGTGCTTGTCCTCTAAGGGGAGAGAACCTATTATGAGTATATATTGGAGTCCTAGAATTAGGTGGATTGTGGTAATCATTGTAATATGAATTATCACGCCTTGGAGAATAATCATGACTTGGATATTCATAGTGGGGTCCCGGGTCTTTTTTACCCCTGCCTCTTCCCTTATTCCCTCTTCCTCTATTGTTTCCATTTTGTGGTGGGCCATGCCGAGGTGTTGTCGAATAAGTAGCATTGGATTGGGACTGTCTGTTCTCATAGCTATTACGTTCTCCCCTATTTTGTGTATGTAGAGTCTCTTTTAAGAGGGAGATTCTGGATTCAGATTGGTTAGAAACCTCCATGTGTGGTTCATCAGTGTTTGGAGTGGTCGACACCTGGTCCTTAGTCTGCCAGTTGAAAACCAGTCCGTTTTTGTAATCAGTATTGTCCCGCATATACTTTTTCTGTTTTTTTACTTTCTGTTCCCTCTCCTCCTTTTCAAGGTGGTTTTTGAGGTTCGTAGATAAGGTGGTGTATTCTATAGTGGTCTTGTGTGGGAGGAGTTTGTCTCTTATCTCTTTGATTTCCTTATCAATAGTTGTTCTTCTTAGACGTTTCTTATCAATGAGAAATCCAAGCAAGGAGATACCAGCATCATTAAAATAATTGAACCATACGTCAAATTCTATATCGCCCTTTTGGGGGTGTATATTCCACCTTAGTCCCCGAGGGACCATGCGTTCTTTGACGTATTGTTCTAAAAATGCTATATCCCATTCCAGATGGATTTCAGAGACCATTAAATTTTTTAGTCTCAAAAATGCACCGGCCAATTCTGAATCGGCTGTGGTGGGGGTAAAAACCCCATCTGTGTTGAATGAACGGTTCGTTCTATAGTCAAAAACATCCATTCTTGACAGTAATATTCAATCTTTAGAAAAAAGACCTCTTTCTTTGATGAATCACACGAGGTGTGATAACACCTCCAAGATGTAAATGATATAAAAAATTACCAATGTGAATGATAATGCCAATATCTATAAACATAAAGTGATAATACCTAAATTACCAGTGTAAGTGATAACAACGTATTATACCTTTAGGGGAGGCTGCAGCTGAAAATGTCAAAGCAAATTCAAATATATATATGGATGCAGCTGCGCTTCCCTGGTGGTGAAGCAGCCAACACAACAATATGACTGATTGTGAAAGGAACTAAGAAATGGTTAAGTGTGGCGCTGTGAAAACTTTGTATCTGATCAATAGCTACAAGGAAGAATGCAATCTTCATTATATTGCTATCACCCAGATTTTAGTGAATAATCACCATCTGTAAAGGATAGTGAGAAAAAGTGAGTACAAACAATCCACATCAGAACTGTTTGTACAGGAAAAATATATATAAATGTTGTTAGAAATAAAAGTGAGCAACCAACATAAATCTATGTGAATTGCATAAATGGACTGATTATGGTATGAAGATAAGGAAGTGTTGCTATATATAGTGAAAACACTAGGTTACCTGTCTCTGAAAAACAGGAAATCATATAATGCAATACAGTTCCTTTGTATAACCACCTATAATCGGAATTACAGTATATATGAACTGAATATAATCATAATCCACAAACAATAACGTTCATGAAAATAAGTGAACACAGTAAAAACATATATATAAAGTGAACCCAAAAAAAGTGCTATATTAACACGTGTTAGGGTGATTTGTATATATAGATACAGGTGTCACAAGTGAAAAGTCACATTAGCAATATTAAATCAATATTGTGATATTTCTCAAAATTTAAATAATGTTCATCAACGTATCATCCTCATGTGTTTTGGACGGCGTCAAGAACTTTGAGGCGTAGAAGTAAGATTCTGGCGCCCTCCCATTTAATGACGCATTTCCCGTTTTTTCGCGCCTAAACAAGCATGGGATTTTCGCGCCCAAACGTCCACCCCTTGGATACACACGCCGTTCAGGGCGGTCCATGATCATATTGTCTATAACAGCCTATGATCTTAAAATTATCCAGTTCGACACTTGGACAGTCCAATACAATCTTGCATGGATCAGGGACCTATCCAATTGGTTACACACTCCCAATTGGGTAAGTCGCTACTTCTATTGGCTGTGTGTAACCAATTGGACCAATTGGATAGGTCCCTGATCCAAGTAGCGTGTGGTAAATGGAGACATGACCGCCAGACAACGCACACGCTGTGCGGCGCATGCGCAAACCACAGACTTCTACAGGGGCATATGCTAGTAGACCACCTCTGCGTTATATATATACCACTATACTAACACATAAAGCTCAGGTGTTAGCCTTTATGTGTTAGTATAGTGGTATATATATAACGCAGAGGTGGTCTACTAGCATATGCCCCTGTAGAAGTCTGTTAAGACGAAACGCGTAGGGCGGATACGCTATACCCACTACCACTGCGTTTGCTTTTTTTATTTCTTGATTTGTCTGTATTTTTACTGATCGTTCTTTCTGACAAACAAGAATTTTATAAATAAATCCATTCCGGTATCGGATTGATTCACCCTATGAGGAGGCTTTTTGTTTTATCTCTTTTCCATGATTTTTACCTATTGAGCTGCCTTGGGGCCAACCATCGAGTTCCTGCACAGTTATTCTGAGTGCAGTCCTTATACCGTTACCCGAGATCCGGTGAGTACACACCATGGACCGGCCCAGCAGTGTCCTTTCAAGCTCCTGATTCCGGTTTACCACCCTGCCGTCGCCATCCATCGGCATATCCAAGCTCTGTTTGACCCCTCACCAAAGGTCAGTGGGTCCATCTTTGACGGTAAGAGTACCCAACCTTACTTCTACGCCTCAAAGTTCTTGACGCCGTCCAAAACACATGAGGATGATACGTTGATGAACATTATTTAAATTTTGAGAAATATCACAATATTGATTTAATATTGCTAATGTGACTTTTCACTTGTGACACCTGTATCTATATATACAAATCACCCTAACACGTGTTAATATAGCACTTTTTTTGGGTTCACTTTATATATATGTTTTTATTGTGTTCACTTATTTTCATGAACGTTATTGTTTGTGGATTATGATTATATTCAGTTCATATATACTGTAATTCCGATTATAGGTGGTTATACAAAGGAACTGTATTGCATTATATGATTTCCTGTTTTTCAGAGACAGGTAACCTAGTGTTTTCACTATATATAGCAACACTTCCTTATCTTCATACCATAATCAGTCCATTTATGCAATTCACATAGATTTATGTTGGTTGCTCACTTTTATTTCTAACAACATTTATATATATTTTTCCTGTACAAACAGTTCTGATGTGGATTGTTTGTACTCACTTTTTCTCACTATCCTTTACAGATGGTGATTATTCACTAAAATCTGGGTGATAGCAATATAATGAAGATTGCATTCTTCCTTGTAGCTATTGATCAGATACAAAGTTTTCACAGCGCCACACTTAACCATTTCATTGTTGCTACATTGGCTTTTCTCCAATCAGCTGGTACCATTCCAGTCAGTAGACTGTCAGTAAAAATTAGGAACAATGGTCTGGCAATTACTTGACTGAGTTCCCTAAGTACACTCGGGTGCAAGCCATCTGGTCCCGGTGATTTATTAATGTTAAGTTTCCCAAGTCTAATTTTAATTCTGTCCTCTATTAACCATGGAGGTGCTTCCTGTGATGTGTCATGAGGGATAAACACTGCAGTTTTGGTTACTAAAGCCCCTCGATTCCCTCGTGAAGACTGAGGAGAAGAATAAATTCAATACCTTTGCCATCTCCCAATCCTTTGTAACCAAATGTCCTTCCTCATTCTTTATGGGGCCAATATGGTCTGTCCTCCCTTTTTTACTGTTCACATACTTGGGATTTTCTTGGGATTTTTTTTAATCTCCTCCGCTATGTGTCTTTCATGTTCTATCTTAGCCATCCTTATTGCACCCTTACATTTCTTGTTGCATTCTTTATAACAAAAAATGACATGATGACACATGCGATGTCCATCTGTGCATAAAAAAGCACATGAAAACTGATGTCAACATGCATAAAAACTCTTGTAAACTGATGTAAACTTGTGTCTCTGCAAGTGAAATGTGCATTTTTTAAAACAGTACACATTTAGTGTGAATAAGGCCCCAAACTCCTGTCAGTTTTTTTTCATTTTTTGCAAACTGTGTCCATTTGTGAAATTTTATCTTTACTTTCTGTCCTGCAGACCTAACACGAGAGAGAGAAAATATAGACATAGAACTAAACAACCTGAAGTGAGGTCATTTTACAATAATTTTAAGATTTCAAGCGCTGCCCCAAAGACTTTGCAATTCTATTTCAAAGGCTTGATGAACTTGCATTGGCAGACTGCTGGAGGGCATGGTATCCTACCGATAAGACCTACTCATATTTTACATGTCTACAAAAGATATTTCAGATTAGTTTTTTTATGGCCATATAATAACATAACCCCTTATTTCCTTTAAGGCTGGGATTTTGTGCTTTAGGCTTATATAGCCAACAAATATGGTGGCAGAATTACCTACTTACCAAACCCATTCAATATAAAGTAAAAATAACCAAACAGATATGTAGCACCCCTGCCCTTGGTTTATGTCTCTGCTGTAGCCAGCTGAGCTGTAATTTATTTTCCAGGTCTGGTCAGGTCTGTCCCTAAACCTGGGGGGTGATTGCTCCTGCCTGTCTCTGGAAGAATACTCCAGAAATAGTGCGGGAGTATCAATCCCTGGGCTACAAATGTTTATTGGACTCTAGCCAATTCCTAGAAGTGAGGGCCCAAAAGGTGTGGCTGGAAAAAAAATAAAGGTTTGGGAGGGTCTGATGAGAGCTCTTTCTTTCCTGGGGCCTCTTCCTAGGGAAGCAGCCTGTGTGACAGAAGAGCTATTGCTGTTAGGCCTCAAGATGTGTTTGGCAGAGGGTCTCTGAGTAAGCTGGACCTAAAGAAACTTGCTGAAAGACACTACTTATAGAAGCTGGGCTGGAAAGGGGCAGCTGGTTGGGGAGCTGACTCTGGACATTGTGAGAAGGACCTTTCTCCTAGAGTTAAAACTGCAAGTACCTTGAAGGTTAGATGTCAGAGGATGCTGCAAGAACTGAGATTGCTCACATAGATTCTCGGACCACCTTGCTGTCCCCTCTACTTCCAGAATTACCAGAGGCTGATACTGAAGGATTAAATACTGCGGCAACCGGACTTTGCTTTGGAAATTGTCCTCTGATACCTGTGTGTTCTTTTAGAGTATTCTGCCCCTCACTCCTCTACCCGCCTGTGTTCAAGTACTGCAATAAATCTTCAAAAAGGTGATGCTGCTCTGTAACTGGGTTACTGGGTTTGCAACCTTTGAACAGGTAAAGAAGACCTGGGTTATTTCCAGCAGCTGCTCAGGGGATTATCGCTACACATATTTTCAGAAAAAGATATATTGGTGATATCCCTATATACTGTCTCTGGCAAGGCATTTTGAGCTGAATTCAAGCTTTAAGGCTGGGTTCACACTATTGTAAATTGGATGCTGGTTTCCCAGCATCCAATTCACATGTTAGGAGATTGTGACCGGCTCTCTATGGAGCTGGTTCACACATCTCCGAAGTGGCTCCGGTGTGAATTGCACAAGAGTCCTGTGCGTCTTCTGGTCCGTTTCAGGTTCGAATTCAGCCAAAAATGTCAACGGAAATTGGACCTGAAACGATGAACAGGGACGCTCCAAACCGCTGTTGTGAGCCACACTGTGCGGCAGTGTGAACCCAGCCTGATGGTTACTGTAGATTTAAAACATTTTTAACCCTACAACAGACCAGATGGTGTCATGTTTTAAATAAAGTAAATGTGTGCCTTTTATTGCCACCAGCAAATTTTTTTTACCTCCCCTGAGCTTGCTATGTTGGTAGCAATGAGTGTGGACTGGATGCATAACTCAGAAAAAGAATGGGAGAAAAAGGTTTGTCTAATGCCCCGTACACACGGTCGGATATTCTGATGGAAAAAGTCTGATCGGATTATGTTGTCGGAAAATCCGATCGTGTGTGGGCTCTAGCTGGCTTTTTCCGTCGGAATTTCCGACGTAAAAAATTTGAGAGCAGGATCTAAAATTTTCCGACAACAAAATCCGATCTGACTTTTTTCCGATCGTGTGTAGAGAATTCCGACGGACAAAGTGCCACGTATGCTCAGATCAAATTACGAGACCAAAGCTATTGGCTACTAGCCTCTACGTAGTTCTGTCGTATGCAAGTAACGTCACCACGTTCCGAGCAATTGGATTTTCCGACAACTTTGTCCGACCGTCTGTATGCAACATCAGTTTCGGACAAAATCCGTTGGAAAAAATCAGACGGATTTTGTGGTCGGAATGTCCGACCGTGTGTACGGGGGCTAAGGCTGATAATTATTCACTATGGTCTGAGCTAAGACAGGCCCAATCCTCCTTCCTCTTCTTAGAGTACATCTACAGTAAGTACATTCTTTCTGGTCAAGCAGCACAAACACACATGCAGTTTTTAGGGGAATGTATTTGCATTCTAAAGTCACATTTTATTGTATGTTTGTTTATAAAATATATTTATTTTGTTTGAAAATATGTCACTCCAAACTAAGTGTTGTACTGATATTGAATAAATTAGAAGTGATCAACTTTAATTAATTGTTTTCTTGTTTTCCTAGCTAAATCAATGGATGAGTATGCAGTTGAGTTTAAAGTGATCAATCCTAAAGCCATTACTATGGGACAATTATATGGATGTTTTGACCCAGTAAGTCATGAGTGGACAGATGGAGTACTGGCAACTACTTTTCGAGAACAAGCTTCTTCCACTACAGATGACAGGAAATGGATTATATTTGATGGCCCCGTAGATGCTGTCTGGATAGAGAATATGAACACTGTCCTGGATGACAATAAGAAGGTAATAACTTAATTGTGGTAACTTATGATAAGACCTAGGGGTATATTTAAAAAGTAGTGAATGTAACATTCACTTCAGATGAATCAATTACTTAACACACTTGCACCAGGAAGCTTCAAGCTACAACCACAGTGAATGTCACAGTCACTGCTTTTTACAAAGTCACTGCTTTGTAAATATACCCCCTAGTCTTTAATGTTAAGACTGTAATTATGCTGTCCAAATCTGTCTTTACTAAAACCCTTAGATTTGATGTTGGTACGAGATACAGTATGTTCGACTTTAAAACTGATAGCAATGACCACAGGCAAGGATTGTCTTCAGTGAGTTTTCTAGCTGTCAAAAGTGCTTGTTATCACACACCGATATTATTCACTTTGCTGCAAAATCTTTAGGGGGAAATGGAACAAGTGTTTCACCTTTTGTGTTCTAACACCCGATAGCCAAGTCACAGAAATGATCAGGTTTTAGCATTGTACTATGTTCAAAGACAGGTCAGGTAGATTTCCCCCCAGACTCGGAAACTGCTCTATTAAGTGATTACAATATATTCAAACAAAATGAACTTCGCTTTCTTTAGCAATATATATTATTATGCAATGAATGTGATTGTTTTTAACTTTAACTTGATTTAACAAATGCCAGCTCAAGGCAAGTAATACGAAGTAGGAGTTTTGATGTAGTGAAAATGGTCAAACTGCAATAATTACATCTATACCCTTGGCATGTTTTCCCTTTTCCTTTTCATTTTTCAGCTGTGCTTGATGAGTGGTGAAATTATTCAGATGAATGGAAAAATGAGCTTAATTTTTGAGCCTGCTGACTTAGAGCAAGCTTCCCCGGCAACTGTGAGCAGGTAATTAGATTTTACTTCAGATGGTCAAAAAGGATAGTAACTATCTTATTTTGCTCAGCATGCATTATCTTTTGCCTGGGGGTGTTTCATTCCTCTCTTTTAAACAATTCAGGTGTGGAATGATCTATATGGAACCCCATCAGCTCGGATGGAAACCTTTGAAAGATTCCTACATGAAAACGCTGCCTGAAAGACTCACAACTGAGCACAAGGAATTGGTGAGTGAATGAATGACTCAAAATTAATTTAATACAAGCTACACAGGCCACAGCTTTGGTGATTTGCTGTCAAGTATTCAGCAGAACTGTTTCTTTTTGCAAGTGGGAGATGACACTTACACAAAACTTGATTAAATTGTGACATGCCTTACAAATATCAATATGGAAAAAATTAATTTTTAAACAGTAAAACTTGTTGGCAGGTCTGCAGGGAATCAAATATCTAAAATCGATCCTGGCTTTGCTGGTTTATAATTTATGATGTTTAGAGACACCGTGATGGTTACCGGTACTTCAAGAATTTGACACATAAGAGGAAATAAATTGCTTCTGTTTTCCTATTGTGCATATTTATAATGTTTAGAGTTCATTAGTGCTATAAATGCACATAGAGTATGTAGTTAGATGGTAGCTAGTGTGCCAGTTATTTGTAGCAGAGCAGAATTTATAAATCAATATAGCATATGTAGTAATTGTAGTAAAAATACTGCACCATCTTAGAAACAGGTAGGGTGTTTATAATATAATCACTGTTAGATCATATACTGTAGGAAAAGCAGAGGGTGTTAAACTACATGGCAGCAAAAGAAACCTTGAATTTTACAAAATCCCCATTCTGAACAATTGCTATATCATGGTGAACTGAAAGGGTCCAAACATTCACAATCATGACCTGAAATACAGAAACCATAAACTAGAGTCACCTAAGTCCTAAACTTGGGTCACCTAAGTCTTAAAAATGTCCAGGAGAGCCAGTAATGTTACATTTATAGTAAGAAAAATGCCTGAACGAATCCAGTATAGGTAAATAAATGTGTACTTACAACACACTTTATACCAATTATTGTCAAACTTTTTAAAGATAAGACCCCATGTGCAAGAGTAGCACGGGAGTCCGGGGAGTTGAATAGTTTTGTATGTATTCTGTTGTTTCTGAGCATGCATAGTCTTGCTCTTACTATTTTTTCTGTACGAATTACCATATTATTAATGAAACGAAAATCGGACATTGAGTTCACAGCGACAAAAATTTCATAGTCTGCTCATCCAGCTTTTGTCAGATGAAAAAGCAAAATCGGCTGTCAAAAGCACCGTACTAATGATCCGAAAATCGTCAAATAGCTCGTTGTATGAATTTTTCCATCCGATTTTCGTATCGTGTGTATGGGCCTTTAAAGTGGTTGTCAACCCTTTTACAACCATTTTAACCTACAGGTAAGCCTAGATTAAGGCTTACTTGTAGGTCCCAGAAATATCTCCCAAACCTAAAAGGTTTAGGAGATATTATCAGAAATAGACGCAGCGATGTCTACGGCGCATGCGCCGTAGACATCGGGCGCAGGCGCACTGAACATGCCGTTTGTAACAGCGATCATGCCGTTAGTGGTGGCACCAGCGCGCATGCGCAGGAGTGACATCCTCACGGCTCCGGCCAGCCACAGTGCCGGAGCCGCAATACCCGGAAGTCGCTCCGAGATAGATGGCGGCGTCAGAGGGGGGAACGAGGGTCGTTTCGGGTGTTTCGTTCTCAGGTAAGTTATTTATAATGAGCTAGTATGCTATGCATACTAGCTCATTATGCCTTTGCCTTGCAGGGTGTATTTTTTTTTTCCCCCAAGGCTTTACTTCCTCTTTAAACCTGGCCACACTTTAGGAGACTACCATCATGTGTGCTGGTCTCTGCCAGCATTGTTATTTCTGTGGTGGTGCACAATAGCATGGAACCAATCACAGGAACAGTCATTAAGTATGCAAACATTGTTCTTTAAACTATATTTTTGTGCAGTATAATGTATGTGTTTGTAAGTATGTATATTTGAGTATGTGTCTTTTTTTAAATATAGTTTGTCTATGGACAAATAAAAAGAACCACATATAAATTATTCATGAAGCAGTTCTCTTCTTCCTATGGACATAAAATAAGAATGGTGGCACTGAAATATTTTCTATGGTCTCAGTTAAAAAAAAAATTGTCTTAAGTCATGTGCAAGCTTTTGATTTACTCACAAATATGACATGTATTTAAGGCTTTTGTTCACAGTTTTTTGATTTGTTGTAAGCATTTTAGTTTACTTTGGCTTCACGGTGATAGTATTTCCAAACATTGTACTTGATTTTACTTTCAGATCAATGACATGTTTAACTGGCTCATTCAGCCGTGCTTGAATTTTATCCACCTGGAATGTAAATTTCTCATACAGACGTCTTCCATCCACCTGACATACAGTATGATGAGACTCTACACCTGCCTGCTGGGTAAGGCTGTATATTACATTTGGGGTGAAGATAATTACATAAAAAAAAAAGAAATGTAATTAGTTTAACAACAGTTGTTTCTTTAATGATAAATATACCGTATTTTTTTTTCTCCTTGTTCATACCAGTGCAAAGCATCTGTATGTGTTGATATACTTATCTATTTTATTATACAGCCTAATTGGGGGGGGGGGGGTATGAAAAGTTACTCTCCATAGTGCTCTAAGCCTGTAGGTAAATAAGAGAACCAGAATCTTCCCTAAGTTAAGTGCTTCCTGTCCAGCCAGTGTACATAAACAGCATAGTGGGTGCCCTGTTATTCCAGGAGGATGCATAGGTACGCCCCTCTGCTTGTGTGCCTCAGTGCCCAGTGTCTCTGATCACCACCACACCATTTACAGAGTCCCTGATCACCACAACAGTTAGTTTCTCTGATCACCGCCAAAGCAGTCACGGTGTCTCTGATCACTGCCACAGCAGTCATTGTGTCCCCATAAGGATTTCTTCACATGTGCAATGCTCTCTGAAGAACCATCCATGTTCGGATTAATCTTTAGAGAGCATTTGACAGGCAGCGCGGAGGCAGTGTTGGATGGATGGTAAAGCTGTGCTTTAACCTCAAGGTTTTACCTCCCCCCAATCTCATGAATGAATGAGCCCTAATAGTGCAGCCAGTCACAGTTCTCTGATCATCATCACCACTGAAATAGTCTCACACATGTGGTATCGCCATACTCAGAAGGAGTATCAGAACATGTTTTGGGTTGTAATTCTAAGTATGCCCATGCCGTATGTAAAAAAAATCAAAATAAATTGTCAACTTTGTGTTAAAAAAAAATAAAAAAATAATTTTCATTTTCATTCCTCATTTTCCAAAAATTTGTGGCAAAAGAAGAAGTCTTCAAAAGACTCACCAGGCCTTGGGGTGTTTGCTTTCCAAAATGTGGTCATTTTATGGATGTTTCCACTGTCGTGGTGCTCCAGGGACTCCAAAAATGTCATAAGTAGTCAGGAAATTAGATGCTTAATTTATGCCTGCTTCTCACCAGCAGAAACTGTGAACTCAGCCACTGCATCTTATGCCTCGTACACACGTACGGACTTTTGCCGGCGGACCTAAGTCCAGCGGACAATCCGCTGGACTTTCCGGCTAGGTCCGCTGGACTTTCCGAGGGTGTGGACTTGCCCACACACGCACGGACTTGTCCAGCGGATAATCCGCCGGCCAAAAGTCCGCGGGACTTTTGAAAATGAACGGACTTGCCCACACACGGAGCAGTCCGTTCATTTCGAACGTAACTTCAGGTTACGTAGCTAGCGTAGGCAGTAAATGCCGCCGCGCTAGCTCCGCAAGCTAGCATGGATTTAAAGGGAATCCCCACGCCGAAAAAACGGCGTGGGGGTTCCCCCCAAATCCATGTCAGACCCTCATCCGAGCACGCAGCCTGGCAGGCCAGGAAAGGGGTGGGGACGAACGAGCGCCCCCCCCCCCTCCTGAGCCGTACCAGGCCGCGTGCCCTCAACATGGGGGGTGCCCTGGGGAAAGGGGGGCCGTGCGGCCCCCCCACCCCAAAGCACCTTGTCCCCATGTTGATGAGGACAAGGGCCTCTTCCCGACAACCCTGGCCGTTGGTTGTCGGGGTCTGCGGGCGGGGGCTTATCGGAATCTGGGAACCCCCTTTAATAAGGGGGCCCCCAGATACCGGCCCCCCACCCTATGTGAATGAGTATGGGGTACGATGTACCCCTACCCATTCACCTAAGGTGTAAAATGTAAAGTAAAAAAAAAACACCCACACTTTTGAAAAAATAGTTTATTGCACTGCTCCGGGGGTCTTCTTCCGTCTTGGGGGTCTTCTCGCCGGACTCCCCCGCCATTTACCAAGCTCTTTTACCGAGCGAGGGGAGTCCGGCTACCTTCTTCGTCGTCGCCGCCGTCTGGGGGTCTCGATCCGCCTTCGGGGGTCTTCTTCCGTCTTGGGGGTCTTCTCGCCGGACTCCTCCCCTCTCTTCTGCTCTTTTACCTAGCTCTTTCACGAGGGGAGGTGTCCGGCTACCTTCTTCGTCGTCGCCGCCGTCGTCTGTGGGTCTCGATCCGCCTTCGGGGGTCTTCCGGGGGTCTCTTCTGTTCTTGCGGCGGTCGTCGTCTTCCGCGCCGCCGGCGCCTTCTCCTTCTTCTTGTCCTTCTTGTTCTTCTTCTTCTTCCGATGTTGACCCGACGCTCTCTCTGCCCGGAATGCCTGTGCCGCTCTGAGCTCGGACTTATATAGGGACATGGGCGACAGGGTCACATGTTCATGTCACATGGTGACCCCGCCCCCTTGCGATGTCACAGTCCCAGCATCCTCCGGGACTGTGACAACACAAGGGGGCGGGGTCACCATGTGACATGTGCATGTGACCCTGTCGCCCATGTCCCTATATAAGTCCGAGCTCAGAGCGGCACAGGCATTCCGGGCAGAGAGAGCGTCGGGTCAACATCGGAAGAAGAAGAAGAACAAGAAGGACAAGAAGAAGGACAAGAAGAAGAAGGCGCCGGCGGCGCGGAAGACGACGACCGCCGCAAGAACAGAAGAGACCCCCGGAAGACCCCGAAGGCGGATCGAGACCCCCAGACGACGGCGGCGACGACGAAGAAGGTAGCCGGACACCTCCCCTCGTGAAAGAGCTAGGTAAAAGAGCAGAAGAGAGGGGAGGAGTCCGGCGAGAAGACCCCCAAGACGGAAGAAGACCCCCGAAGGCGGATCGAGACCCCCAGACGGCGGCGACGACGAAGAAGGTAGCCGGACTCCCCTCGCTCGGTAAAAGAGCTTGGTAAATGGCGGGGGAGTCCGGCGAGAAGACCCCCAAGACGGAAGAAGACCCCCGGAGCAGTGCAATAAACTATTTTTTCAAAAGTGTGGGTGTTTTTTTTTACTTTTCATTTTACACCTTAGGTGAATGGGTAGGGGTACATCGTACCCCATACTCATTCACATAGGGTGGGGGGCCGGTATCTGGGGGCCCCCTTATTAAAGGGGGTTCCCAGATTCCGATAAGCCCCCGCCCGCAGACCCCGACAACCAACGGCCAGGGTTGTCGGGAAGAGGCCCTTGTCCTCATCAACATGGGGACAAGGTGCTTTGGGGTGGGGGGGCCGCACGGCCCCCCTTTCCCCAGGGCACCCCCCATGTTGAGGGCACGCGGCCTGGTACGGCTCAGGAGGGGGGGGGGCGCTCGTTCGTCCCCACCCCTTTCCTGGCCTGCCAGGCTGCGTGCTCGGATGAGGGTCTGACATGGATTTGGGGGGAACCCCCACGCCGTTTTTTCGGCGTGGGGATTCCCTTTAAATCCATGCCAGGTCACGGAGCTAGCGCGGCGGCAGTAACTGCCTACGCTAGCTACGTAACCTGAAGTCACGTGCTAAATGAACGGACTTGCCGATGAGCGGCAAGTCCGTTCATTTCAAAAGTCCCGCGGACTTGCCCACTAACGGCGGGATTGTCCGCTGGACTTCCAAGTCCAGCGGATAATTTGAGAACAAAACCTGAAACTTTAGTCCGCCGTACTTTGGCGCCAAAAAGTCCGCCGGCGCCCACACACGAGGGGATTATCCTCTGGACTTCAGTCCAGAGGATAATCCCGCGGGATTGTCCCTTCGTGTGTATGCGGCCTTAGTCCTTCTAATCTGTCATGCACTCAGAACTCTAACTACCAGAAGTGACCATTGGAAGTCAAACCTGACTCTAGTCTATGCTGGTTATTGAGCCATAAGCTAAAACTAGCTATAGAATCCCATACCAGAAGGGACAGGGTTAACTAAAATAACAGGAGCTGCATATAAACTCTATTGCAATAAACAGGTTTATCTACTAATATACTAAAAGTTGACTACTACACACATACAATAGTACAGATCTATCTGGCACTGTGCATGTGAGATAATAACAATAAAACAGATATAGGTCTGTCATATGGATTTACATCATACTCAAGAAGGTATGGGCTTAAACTATTAGAACATAGGAATACTTGTCTAATAGTCTCTGCTTCAGGTCTGGGTGAAAATACAGCAGTACCTGTTTCTATAAGATCATTTGGCTCAGTTCTCTGTGTTTACTTCTTGTAATCTCTCTCTCTCTCGCTTTCGCTCTCACTCTCTCTCTCTCTCTCTCTCTCCCCCTCCCCCTTACACAACCACCTCTGTTTTATTATCCAGCAGAAAATCACATTGGAATTCAAACATCTGTATATGCCGTATTCCATGATGAGGTTACTCAGGTTTGGATGGCCTGTTTATTAGTACCTGAGAGACAATAGAAGTGGCTGTCTCTGCTGAGGCATCCATCTTTCCGTAATGGGTGTGTGCTCAGGAGTGCATTACTTTCTCTTTCATAGAGATCATAGGTTCTTCTCTGACTTGCTCCATCTCTGAAAGCAGGAATGAAATGAGGGAAAGCTAAAGCCCAATGGGTGAAATTACATTGATGTTCTGGTACCCTAAAGTGAAAATGTCTTTGTAGGCCCACCTAATTATGCTACACACAAATGGTTACTGCTATTTTCATTACATTTTTGCACGTATATGTATGCTTTAAAAACATGTGCTTCATATTGGTTACATCTGTTGGTCATGGTTCTGCAATATTTCAGATGAAATCATCAATTCTGGGGAGGAGGGTAAAGAGCCCATGTCTAGTCAGCAGATCACTTTGTGGCTACAAGGTCTTTTCCTTTTTGCTTTGGTTTGGACCATTGGTGGCACTATAAATGCTGACAGCAGAAAGAAGTTTGATTTTTTCTACCGGAACCTCCTGATGGGAATGGATGATCAACATCCTCGACCAAAGAGTGTTAAATTGACCAAAAACAACTTGTTCCCAGAGAAAGGTAAACTAGAATCTACAAAAATGTGTTTTTGTTTTTTTACATACAAATCTAAGTTTCCAAAATTTTCTACATGTTGTGTCTTTATATGTTTTAGTTTGTATAATGTAATGCAGCTCTTTTGAAGTTTGTTCTGTGTTATTTGTCTTTAATCGTAATCCAACCTTTTGGTGGGTTGTTTCTTTTAAATATCCAACCGCTCACTACTAATACAGAACTATCAAAAATTACAGGAACTGTATATGACTTTTATTTTCACAAACATGCCAGTGGACAGTGGAATATGTGGACTGAATACATTACCAAAGAGGAAGTGACCATTTCTCCCACTGCCAAGGTAACTATTTACTTCTAGAGATAATGTTTTTTTATGTTTATTTTAAGTGAAAACACATTTTCTATACATCCATTCAGTGATTCTGTTTAATTTACTTAACCACTTCCCGCCCGCCCCATTGCAGATTGACATCCGCAATGTGGCTCCGATAATCTGACTGGGCATCATATGACGTCCAGCAGGATAAGCCACTCGTGCGCGCCCCTGGGGGCATGCAGTATGGTGATCGGTGGTGCTGTGTGTCACTCTGACACACTGCATCCCCAATCGTGGTAAAGAGCCTATGATGTAGGCTCTTTACTACGTGATCAATCACAGCTGATCACAGCAGTAACCAAGAAGTGCTGGTAATCGGCTTTCCTCGGTTCGCACTGACAGGGAGAGCCGATCGGCAGCTCTCCTGTCAGAGAGTGGTGTGTGCTCATAATCAGCGCATTAATTGTCAGCGCAGCCCCCATCAGAGGTGCCCACCACAGCTGACAATCAGTGCCCATCAGATGCCAGTCAGTGCCCATCAAAGTGACAATCAGTGCCCATAAAAGTGACAATCAGTGCCCATCAGTAATACCTGTCAGTACCTCCTCATCAGTGCTGCCCATCAGTGCCATCTATTAGTGCCCATCAGTGCCACCTATCAGTGCCCATCAGTGCTGCATATCAGTGTTGCCTATTGGTGCCCATCAGTTCTACATATTAGTGCCTCCTCATCAGTGCCACCATATCAGTGCCAACTCATCAGTGCCTGTCAGTACCGCCTCATCAGTGCCTGTCATTGCAGCCTCGTCAGTGCCTGTCAGTGCCCGTCAGTGCAGGAGAAAACAACATTTTTCTTTTTTTTTCATTTCAGTCTTTTTTAGTTTGTTTAGCAAACAATAAAAAAAAACAGTGCTGATCAAATACCACCATATTTGTGGGAAGATAATGATAAAAATGTTGTTTGGGTACAGTGTTGCATGACATTCAAAGTGTGACAGCGCTGAAAGCTGAAAATTATCCTGGGCAGGAAGGGGGGAAGTGCCCTGTATTGAAGTGGTTAACTACAACCTAATCATTAGTACTGCTTTGTTTCCTTAGGTGTCAGATCTTATTATACCAACAACTGAAACTGCCAGACAATCATTTTTCTTAAACACATATGTAGAACATTCAGTTCCTGTACTGTTTGTGGGACCCACTGGAACAGGGAAATCTGCAATAACAAACAGTTTCTTGATAAAACTTCCAAAAGATAAGTATGTTGCCAACTGCATAAATTTCTCAGCAAGAACCTCTGCAAACCAGACCCAGGATATTATCTTCTCCAAGCTGGATAGGAGGAGGAAAGGCCTATATGGCCCCCCAGTAGGGAAACAAGCTGTTGTGTTTGTGGGTAAGGAAACATTTTTTTATAAGTACCTTTTTTTCATTGAGTACAAAGTCAGCACTTACTGTTGTGCTACAAAAGATAGATTCCACATATCTTAACTTTGGTGCAAGTTAAAAAAAAAAAAAACTCTTTCAACATTACAGGGGTCATTTGATACAATTTATAATAACAGGAACAGATTCTGTTTACCTCCCTAGTTTGGCCTTGTGGTTGGGAGGTGGTCGTCTTGTTTTTACATTAGGATGAATAGCATTGATGTAATAATGGTAAAAGAAATAAGCATGGATACATCCCTAGGACTTACACAGTACTGATTCTGCCCCATCCCTCCCAGCTCACACCACCTGCAGTATTTTTCATAGAACTGACAGCCGCTCACTTACCGGTAATCTTCACTTAACTTTATTGGCGCATTTCAATCCAAGGGCTGAGTTGAAGAGTCATTACCTTAGAAAATGCGATGGCACAGTGAGGTCAATGTAATAGACCTCTACAGATGCTAGTATCTGCCTTTGCAGATGCTAGTTTCTGACAAATAGTTTAATGTCCTTGGTTCCTTTTTTTGTTTTAGGGTTGGTCTTGCTGGGCGCATGCATCTATGTTTTTTCAGTTGTCTCTCAGTTTGGACTGCTTTGGACATTCCCAGATTGATTATTATCAAAGCTGTGTCTCTCAGTGATAATATAGAAAAAACTCCCTTCCTTCATTTGTTTTTGGCGTGCTTATTACAACTGAGCAGGTATAGCAGGGGCTATATTCTTAAAGAACTGGCCTTCAGTTTTCTGTGCCTAGCATCCATTTCTCAGGCAGCAGTATAACCCTACATTGCTTATTATCATCAAAGCTGTGTCCCTCAATGGACTCAGAGAAAAAGATTTTAGGATGTGCACAAAAATCCTATTTTCTGGCAATATTCCAAATTAAAATTTATTATGATTCTTTTAGGCTGGTTTCCCTGCATCAAATTCGCATTCCAGGAGATTGTGACCGGCTCTCTATGGAGTCCTGTGCGTCTTCTAGTCCCTTCAGGGCCAAATTCAACCATAAATTTGAGCTAAAATCGGACCTAAAAGGGTGAATGGAGACGCACCGGACCCCTGCTGTGAGCCTCTCCGTACTGGGGTGTGAACCCAGCATCAAGCTTTGGGGCCTTATGTGCAATGATAATGTCCAAAGTACAATATGCAATAGAAATCTCACTTCACCACTCTACAGATCAATGAAAAAAGATTGTTAATTACTTGCTGTGGGTTACTGTACTTTTTTTCTCTTGTTAAAATAAAAAGCCTGAGTGTAATAAATACAAAAAGCTATGCTGCCACAAACCTGAGAGGTTCAAACTATGCATGCGATGAAAATAATCCAGAAGCAAACACACCCACATAGATAAATTATAAATTATGCTCAAACTTTAAATGTCCTTGTAAAAATAGCATTTGGCCCTTCTCACCCATCCCCTATGCATTACTATACAGTCTTTTAGGGCCTGTTCACACCAGTTATATCCATTGCTGAGTGTTTAATGTACTTGTGTTTAAACAGGCTACATAACACACCACAATGGACACAAAAACTGAACCAGCTGCATTTTGTTAGCACAGCACACTGCAATGTGTTACCGCATTATTCAGTGCACATCAACAAATGCACATTGTAAAGGTGCTTCAGGGTGCCATTCACCACTAATGGCAATAGAGCACAAACCCGATATAACATGTTGTCACAGCATAGTGGTGTGAAAGGGCTTCGAATGTGAGGACAACCATCACTGAACAATAGAAAGGCTCAAGAAGCAATTGTTACAGGGGAGGAGGGTTTGTATGTAACCTCAGTTGCTTATAAACCTGTATCGACAGATCATTTTGACACAAAGTATTCCCTGAAAATAACATCTACCCACACATTTCTTTTCAGCCGTATGTTTTTTTTTCTTCAGTTTCCCGGGTTTGAGACACATTTCCTTTGTATTTGGGACCACAGAGAAGTTATTTAAAACACCTATGAAATTCTACATAGGTCTTTTGTCATGGAAAATTGCCCTGAGATTTCCCAAGGAAAAATATGTTCTTCAGAACAATCTACAGACGCCACTATGCATTCTGTGCCCAATGATATTTCTTGTTACATTTTTTAAAGAAGAGGAGAAGTTGACTTAACATTACCTCTTCTGTTACCAAGCATCATTTAGAACAGTGGTCCTCAACCTTATTGAGGCCAGGAGGACCCAGTAAATTCTTTCAAAATCTTTCATGTCCCAAAAGTAAAAAAGAAAGTTCATACTCACACAGGAATGCTAAATACAGTATATATTAAAATGCAGGAGGGCTCTGCATGGGGCTGTGGTCACTGTGGGCATATGGGGGGTTCTGGAGGGAGTTGGAGGACACTGCAGCAGACAAAAGGTGGCCATAGATGGATGAAAATTCAGCCAGTTGAGTCGATCAGTGTGTGACTGTCCCTATTTTCGATAGAAGTCGATTGTTAGATTGACTTATGTCAAACGAATACACTGGAAAACCTGTCAATTAGCGGCTGCAGGAAGGGGGCAGCTTTAGGAGGTTTGAGGTAATGTCAGAGCAGGAAGGCACAGTGGTAGGTTTGGGGATCTGCCGCTAGCTGGGGGCCTGGGAAGAGAAAACACTTGGTCAACACAAGGTCAACACAAGGAAAATGTTCATTAAATGGCATGCAGCAAGCGTTTTTTTAGTTCTGCTGTGTTAACGTAATTTGAACATATCTTATGGTATAAAGTAATCTACTTCTGAACATCTCTTTCTGTTTAACGCTATCTGATGTTGCCGCAAACCCTTCCTAAGAATTTGATTAAGTCCATTTAACAGAGAAAAAAGTAGACACTGACGGGCAGAGTGATTTGAAATGATAGTGGGTTATACTGGAGTATCTGTGAGTGGTGAATGTGATTTGTATAAGGTTCTGATTCATAATGCTAGCAACTATATAATCATCATAGCAAACTCATGACCGCATTATATAATGCTGTACTTATGTTGACAGATGATCTAAATATGCCTGCAAAAGAAGTTTATGGAGCCCAACCACCCATTGAACTATTAAGACAGTGGATTGACCATGGGCATTGGTATGATAGAAAAGATACTTCCAGGATGGATATTGTGGATGTCCTGTTAATTTCGGCTATGGGGCCCCCCGGTGGTGGAAGAAACGACATTACTGGTAAGCATGAATTTTTAGCTTAGATTTTTATAAAGATAGTAAATCTTTTTAAAGTTTTTATGGGATAATACATTACTATGATAGCAATTTGAAGACTTTTATTTTAAATAAAAACTCAGAACAAATGTTAAAAGCATTTAGTTCTAATTTTGTTTTAGGTATTTACTGAAATATTCCTGTATGCATCGGTTACCCCTTTAGTGTCCTGGTGTAACTGAAACCTTTGTTACCAGACCAAATTTTTTAATTTTGTAAGCTTACTCTAGCTTGCCAACTCTGTAATCATTAAATTTTTTGGCAGGACATGTAATATTTTTCTTTGGAAGATTGTTTTAAAAAAAAAAAACATGACACTTTGGTTTATTATAAGGAAACAAATTGACAAAATGTTAATTCCAACTCTAACAGTGGAACATTTTTTGTTCCTCCATATAATTTTTTTTTATATGAAGTGATTTATATAAAGTGATGGTTCAACCTGATCAAGAGCCATCAAGTTTACCAAAATTGAGTAAAATTCAAGTAGACTCAGTCAAACTGGGCCACTAGGACATAGTAAAGCGGATTGAGTTCTCCAAGAAGACTTGCAGGTTCAGTTCCGTGTTGAGGCCTACCGGTACGAGGGACTTCATCCTATATATCCACCATTTTTCAGTCAGTCTCCTCGTCTGGCAAGCAATTTTAAGACATAGATCCCTTTTACCTTCATGCCAGTGGGACTTCCACCATGGCATTGGGCAAAATGCTTTGCCATGGGGCTTATCCGGGTTCTTTTCCCTAATGGGAAATGACCGTATACGCCTCCATAAAGAAAATTGGTTGATATATAGGTTGAAGTCCCTCGTTCTGGTAGGCCTCAACACGGAACTGAACCTGCAAGTCTTCTTGGAGAACTAAGTCCGCTTTACTATGTCCTAGTGGCCCAGCTTGATCGAGTCTACTTGAATTTTACTCAATTTTGGTGGACTTGATGGCTCTTGATCAGGTTGGACCATCACTTTATCTGAAAGCCGTATGGGCCCCCTCCTGGGGAAGTTATGCCCCTTAAGAGATGGGCATCCAGCTGGACAGGGAGAGTGGATGATTACATTCAATAAGTTCATATTGGTTTACATGTCCTAGCTTTGATTAATGATGATCAATTCCCTCACATGTACATATGTATATATAGGAACACTATTAATATATATATATATATATATATATATATATATATATATAAACAAAGTTTCCCCCGTCCCCTTTGTGTATGTGTGTCTTATATGTTTGCTTTTTCTCTTCTTATCCCTTTTCTTCTCTACGTACTTTATTTTCTTCTCCTTTTTTCTTTCCTCCCTTTTTACCCCCCCCCCCTTTTTTTTCATTTTTCCATTTACTCTTCCTCTTTTTTGTCTTCTTTTTCCCTTCTTTCTTTCCCTTTTTTACTTTTCTTATCACTATTACTACCATTGTTTCTAACTTTATTGCTAATTACCCTAAAAGCCGATGGTTTGTATTGGTGAAGCCACTAGATAATTATCAGGGGCAGACCTAAAACTTTTCGGTGACTAATGTTTATTTTTAAATGTCATCAAATGTCTATTTGTAAGCATTACACTTGCCCCTTTAAAATGTACTGATGGGCGGCATCTTCACGAAGATATGCAAATAAAAGGGAGTGTGGATTGCTGTACAATCGTCGTCCAGATGAAGCTATGTTATCTCAATAGCAAAACGCGTTGACGTCACGATCGTTCTGTCCTGTGACGCTGCTTCTACGAAGCTCCACGGGGCGAGGACACCAGCAGTGGCGGGGTGATACCTAACTGCGCAAGGCATCATCCGACTGTATCAGACAGCAAGCAGATAGCTAGACACCGGGATATGTGAGTAAAGGACAAATCAATAAACATATATGGGAAGGATGTAAAAAGAAAACTGCGCCAAGTATAAGGTATTGATAGGATCCGATTAGAAAAACAAGACCGGATCGGATCGGATTCATGCACAAAATAAATGGACATATAATTCCCCATTAATATATTTGAAGCAAAATGATTTTTTCGCACCGGGGAAAAAGGAAGTGGGGGGAAATTGGTTGAAAAAAGAAAATGCACAATTAAAGGACATAATACACCAAGGTAAAATTAAAACGTATCAAGCACTAAATAAGGACACGGGTGTAATGAAATTAGATGTCTGGCGGTTCCTCCAATTGAGTCACTTTACTGAAAAACTTCCCCATCCATTAAGGGATAAAGAGCAGTACAGACCATTAGAAAAACTTTGTCTAAAGGTGAATTCAAGGAAGAACATAGGGAGGATATATAAAATGCAATCAGAGGGTGACGACTTGGAGGACCCACCTTACATCAAAAAATGGGAAAACGACTTAGGGACACGTTGCAGTGCACAGAAATCGAAGAAAATTTTAAAATTACTACACAGCTCGGTGATAGATAATAGGATGACAGAGACAAATTACAAATGCCTCGCAAGATGGTATATGACACCAGACAAAACCAGCCGATTTGTAACAGATCAGTCATCAGAGTGCTGGCGTGGATGCAAACAACTAGGAACCGCGGCCCATATTTGGTGGGAGTGTCCCACTATTAAGAAATACTGGAAGGAAGTTCGTCAGCTTATAGAGGAGGTTATAGGGGTGGAAATAGCGGATGATCCATGGACATGTTTGTTTCACGGGACAGACCTCCCCGTCAAACAATATAAAAACTCTTTGATACCCATCTTCTTAAACGTTGCAAAAAGCCTCATTCCAAAAAAGTGGAGGGAGGCCGAAAGCCCCAGCATCAGGGATCTAATATTCCAAATGAGTAAGATACAAAATCTAGAAAATATAGATGAAAAGGGGGAGGAAAGAGAAACGGGGGGAGAAGAGAGGGATAAATGGACAGCATGGAAGGAATTCAAAGATACGTGGAGATATGTGGAGGAGATTACACGATAAATAACTCTGTACAGAAGGGCAGATATTAGGGAAAAAGGGAGAAAGGAAAGGAAAAAGGTTAGGAAGGAAAGTGAAAGGGGGGGAAAGAAAAAAAAAAAAAAAAAAGAGGCTTTGCAAGGTGGGGGGGGGGGGGGGGGGGGGGGAGAGGGGAAATTATTTGCAATAAATCAATTTCTAAAGGAAAAAAAAACAAACACCACAAATGATGTGACTTAAAGGAAGAGACGAAAATGAACGTTAAGTTGAATGAAAGTCTCTTTAATGTTCGCTGAGGTGGAAACAAAAAAAAAAAAAGAAAAAAATAAAATAAAAAAAAGAGAAAAAAAAAAAAGAAAAACAAGACCGGATCATAACAGAAATGGTCAAATAGCATCAACAGAGACCGCTCAATGCGTATTGTGCAAATTACATAAGTGATAACTCTAAGTAATGCTAAGTACATAGAGAATATGTCATAGAGTACATAGAGAATATGTCACTAAAGAGAGTCCATAAGATGAATATGGTAGATAGGTGAATCCTGTATCCCAGTGGAGTGAGATCAAATGTAGATGTACAACTTCATGCTACACCACTGTGTTCCACATCAAAGGAGAGTGCCACCACCAATATCAATGCTCCTTACCAGAAGGCAGATGTAAAACAGCACTCAGATTGAACTCTACACGGAAATCCTGACATCAAAAAGGAAACGGCACTTGGAATGATGATACCCCGTTCGATTGCAGGAGATTCCAGATATAACACAGCCTGATATGTCTTAATAACGATCGCAGCACTCGGCGGTGCATCCAAACAGTGTCATAGAAAGAGAGAAGCAGACCATCGTATAGTACTGTTTGATAGGTAAGCTTTTATTAAAAATGAGGAGTTTATACTCACATTTGTGATGAATAATGGGAGCATATAGAACAGTTTAAAACAAAGCGCCGGCCGGCGTACATACGAAGCCCTTCTTCCTTCCTGAAACAAACGCGGTGATGTCACTGCACGCCCTCCCAGACGCGTTTCATCATTAAACAGACGTTTTCAATGGGGATAGGGCCGTGCAGTGAGTCACCGTCATTTATAGCGCCAGGCCTCATTGTGAGAGGCAAGGAAGTAGCTGATTCTCCATTTTGGATGTGGGAAAAAGATGCCCACATAGGTTAAGGTTCCCGGAAAGGCAACAAAAACAAGATGTGTAAAGGCATTAAGTCTAACGCATTCCAAAGATCGGTATAGATGGTAATACCCAATTTACTATTATTAATAAATGGGCTAAAGGTGTGCAATAAAAAAGAAAAACAGTTTAAATGTGACCGAAAGGTATATTAAGGATATATATCTCAAAAAACCTTAAATTAATACATACCCTGTTGCAGGTGAGTGTTCATGTGTGTATTACCAAAAAATATATATAAAAATATTATTAACATATAGCTAATATCCCGAGTGGGTGTGTAAACACGTATTCAGTCCATTAGAAACAATGAAGAAAATAAAAGTAAGAAATAAAAAACACTAGTGGGAAGGTTCTTGAAATAAACCTCCATATAATATTCTATGTTGTAATGGGCAGCATTAATCCCGGTCTGCGCCAGGAAATGCTCATCACTTATTAATGGGTGAAAAAAAAATTAGTAAAAACTATGAAAAAGCAAAAATATGAAAAAACACACTCAAAACTCATTAATAAGTGCTTCATGGAAAACAGTGTGCGTGAAGACCAAGATATGGTAAGTTTTGTAACTATAATGTTCTGGCCCGTCCTTGCATACCACAAGCCCTGTTGCTAGGGAGGAGGAAGACTTATTACAATACTATACATAAAACATGATAATACATAGCAATAATCAGAAATTATTTTCCATATGTGAATAGGCCACTAGTCATGTCTCCAAGATCCCAATCCTAGAGCCCAGGTTTTTATATTTATAATAATGATACCTAGGTTTTTATAGTATTGGTAATAATACCATGGCCCATCATTGTAATGCCCCCGAGACAAATAGGAATAATGGGGGATTGGAAGCAGTACTCACAACCAAGAAGTGCGAATCCAGAAGTCTTAATATATGATCCTCAAGTATAAAAAAACCCTATTACACCGAAAAAAGGCTCCAGGATCTATATCGCCGAGCATTGAATTGACATGACATAAACTGGTTTAAAGGAAGCTAAAAAATCGAATGTGGAATCAGGCATTATTAATGAATGCATTCACATCCGTATCTACATTCATTCCGTAAGGGACATATGTTTTCAGTCGATGGATCCAGGCCATCTCAAGTCTGGAAATTTCTCTTACCATAAGATCTCCTCTCCAGTTCGGCTTATACTTATCAATACCTAAGAACAAGGTATTGGATGGGTCCCTATTGTGTACTTGAAGGTAATGCCTAGAAACGGAGTGGTTCTTAAAACCCGAAATGATATTAGTGATAATGTTCATTTAGACGTACTTGTAGTGGGCGCTTAGTGCGGCCCACATACTGTAGTCTGCATGGACATTGTAGGAGGTACACGACCCCGGTGGTGGCACAGGTAATAAATGGTTTAATCCTGAATGTTCTTTGTGTAGCGGTGGAAAGGACAGAGGTGGTCCTTCTCGCTGAACTAGAGTTCAGACGACATACTCTACATCGCCTGCATTGATAGTAACTGTTTAACTAGTCGAAAAAACATGCACTCCTCACAGGAGGATTAAGACCATTCGGGGCCACTTGACCCTGTAGTGATTGTACACCTCGGAATATAACCCTTGGCTTGGATGGCAAAATATCCCCAAGGACAGTATCATTCGTGATAATGTGCCAATGTTTATTGATGAGTTGTTTGACATTATTATGTTGCACAGAGTAGGTCGTAATAAAGGGTACCCCTGGTACAGATTCTCGTTTGTCCCCAGGGCCCTTCTCTATCAGCAAATCATTTCTGTTGGTGGCACTCACAGTTTGTAGGGTCTCTCTAAGGGCATCCTCTGGATAGCCCTTTTCAAGGAAGCGACCGCCCAGGACCTTAGCTTGTGTCAGGAACTGTTGGGGATCAGAACAGTTCCTGCGAAGCCTCAAAAATTGGCTCTTTGGTACTGCCTTTAGCCAGGAGTTGTGATGACAACTCCCAACTGGAATGAAGGAGTTTCTGTCGGTCCCTTTAAAGAAGGTGGAAGTCACAAAAACACCATTTCGGATGCCAATATTTAAATCCAAATAGTGGACATCCGACTGACTCGCCTCAAATTTCAGAATGATTCCTCTATGATTGGAATTGAGGTCATTCATGAAATTCTCCAAATCGCAATACTGGCCATCCCATAGGAGGAGGATGTCATTGATATACCTAGCCCAAAGGGCAACCTGAGGTACCCCCCCGGGAATAGATGACATCCTCCTCCCATTTGGCCATAAACAAATTTGCCAAACTGGGGGCGTACTTAGCCCCCATGGCGACTCCGGTGTCCTGTCTGTAGAAATTACCATCGAACCAAAAATAATTGGATGCAGCAGCAAACCTTAAGAGGGACATCAAAAACTTCACCTGTTTATCAGGGAGGCCAGAATCCCTATCTAGATAGAGTTGCACGGCCTCAAAACCTAAGGCATGGGGAATGATGGTATATAATGACGTTACGTCAATAGTCGCCATCCACATTCCACTCGTAGGCACTCTACCGGACAATAAGTTAATAATGTGCCTAGAGTCTTTCACATAAGATGGCATTGAAAAAGAAGAAGAAATTTAATAGAGATCTTGTGGACTATCAAAATAATATGGTCTTCAACTGGCAAAAGAAAATTCTTGAAGACCTATCTAAGACTCTTCCTTTGGAAATGGATACCTCTGCGCCATTACCACCAACAGCTGGAGTGGGTTCACATCAGGCTCAGCCATTTGTTCCTAAACGAGCCCAGCCCAAAATTAAGACATGGGGTAACCAAAATCCCCATTCTCCCAGGGGTTCTAACCCCAGAGGAGGCTCTTCCCATGTTAACCAGTCCTATAAATATAAAAACCTGGGCTCTAGGATTGGGATCTAGGAGACATGACTAGTGGCCTATTCACATATGGAAAATAATTTCTGATTATTGCTATGTATTATCATGTTTTATGTATAGTATTGTAATAAGTCTTCCTCCTCCCTAGCAACAGGGCTTGTGGTATGCAAGGACGGGCCAGAACATTATAGTTACAAAGCTTACCATATCTTGGTCTTCACGCACACTGTTTTCCATGAAGCACTTATTAATGAGTTTTGAGTGTGTTTTTTTCATATTTTTGCTTTTTCATAGTTTTTACAAATTTTTGTTTCACCCATTAATAAGTGATGAGTACAAAGAAAATTGCGCTGGACTCAAATACCTGAAAAATAAAGCAGCAACAACAAGTGCGATATAACACAGAAATGTAAGAAAAATATAAAAAGTTGCGCTAAAAGAATTATGTGAATCGATCGTATTATTGTGACATTAAACAATAAACGTTTTAAAAAATGCTGTAAATGCACAAAGAAATTATGATCAACACAGATGCATGCTATCAAACCATCACCACATAAGTGAAAAGTGCAATGTGTATGTAAATTACATCTAATGGTTGTCCAAAAAAAACCTGTAAATAAGAAAAAACGTTCAACCAAAGATGTTTGTAAGGTTATTCCTGTAAGAAAAGAAAAAGTTCAACCGAAGGTGATTTCAAAGGTTGTCCAGTGAAACTCCAATAAACGAGTTGGTGCAGTCCATAAAGGTGATAAACAAATGAATATAGTGACTGTATAGTTTCAAGGGAATTTCTTTTTCCACCACCGCTAAGATTGCTCTCTTACCAGCTCCCAGAATGGTGAAAACGGATGGCTAATACCCAGCCAGGGCCTTTTCCTCTCGGATCCTCTGTTGTACCAATGGAAACATCAGCTGCTGTATTGGGAACTCCGATCGAGGAACTCCAATATGAAAACCCCCTTACTTCCGGTATCTCTCCCAATGTGCCCAGTGGAAACTCGGACATAGGGAAAAAAAATAAAAACACCAAAAAGGGGGATCATAGATAAGACCCGCTAGGGAGATTTATTGTATAAAAATATATAGTAAAAGGCACTCCAATGTGCGTACATAAAAGATATGGGTATGAAGTAAAAAATGCGGCCGGCCGGCTGCAGCACTGAGCGTCCGTACCTCGTACGAGAACGCTTCTCTCGCGGTGACGTCAGCACGTCGCTCCTCCTCCTCCATAAGTGATGAGCATTTCCTGGCGCAGACCGGGATTAATGCTGCCCATTACAACATACAATATTATATAAAGGTTTATTTCAAGAACCTTCCCACTAGTGTTTTTTATTTCTTACTTTTATTTTCTTGATCCATTGTTTCTAATGGACTGAATATTGGCACGTGTTTACACACCCACACGGGATATTAGCTATATGTTAATAATATTTTTATATATATTTTTTGGTAATACACACATAAACACTCACCCGCAACAGGGTATGTATTAATTTAAGGTTTTTTGAGATATATATCCTTAATATACCTTTCGGTCACATTTAAACTGTTTTTCTTTTTTATTGCACACCTTTAGCCCATTTATTAATAATAGTAAATTGGGTATTACCATCTATACCGATCTTTGGAATGCGTTAGACTTAATGCCTTTACACATCTTGTTTTTGTTGCCTTTCCGGGAACCTTAACCTGTGTGGGCATCTTTTTCCCACATCCAAAATGGAGAATCAGCTACTTCCTTGCCTCTCACAATGAGGCTGGCGCTATAAATGACGGTGACTCACTGCACGGCCCTATCCCCATTGAAAACGTCTGTTTAATGACGAAACGCGTCTGGGAGGGCGTGCAGTGACGTCACCGTGTTTGTTTCAGGAAGGAGGAAGGGCTTCGTATCTACGCCGGCCGGCGCTTTGTTTTAAACTGTTCTATATGCTCCCATTATTCATCACAAATGTGAGTATAAACTCCTCATTTTTAATAAAAGCTTACCTATCAAACAGTACTATACGATGGTCTGCTTCTCTCTTTCTATGACACTGTTTGGATGCACCGCCGAGTGCTGTGATCGTTATTAAGACATATCAGGCTGTGTTATATCTGGAATCTCCTGCAATCGAACGGGGTATCATCATTCCAAGTGCCGTTTCCTTTTTGATGTCAGGATTTCCGTGTAGAGTTCAATCTGAGTGCTGTTTTACATCTGCCTTCTGGTAAGGAGCATTGATATTGGTGGTGGCACTCTCCTTTGATGTGGAACACAGTGGTGTAGCATGAAGTTGTACATCTACATTTGATCTCACTCCACTGGGATACAGGATTCACCTATCTACCATATTCATCTTATGGACTCTCTTTAGTGACATATTCTCTATGTACTCTATGACATATTCTCTATGTACTTAGCATTACTTAGAGTTATCACTTATGTAATTTGCACAATACGCATTGAGCGGTCTCTGTTGATGCTATTTGACCATTTCTGTTATGATCAGGTCTTGTTTTTTATCCATATATCCTTTCGAAATATTATTTAAATATATGTTCGATAGACATTTATGCAATCAGGCAGTTGATCTGATCCTCTAATCGGATCCTATCAATACCTTATACTTGGCGCAGTTTTCTTTTTACATTGTATATTGTGTTTATCCCACTATTCTGCAGCCTTGTTTAATAATTTAGTATTTTTATTTTTTATTTATTTGATCCATCCACTCCCCGTTCCCATCCATCCTGTCCCATTGGGTTAGCGCGGTCTTTTTTACTTGCATATATGGGAAGGATAACTGAGGACGAAGGTAACAGCATTGCCATTTGTATTAGATGGCTTAATACCTGTATTATAAGGTGAATTTGACAAGCCTACACCAGGACATTTTCAATAGCATAACGGTGCACACCTAGTCCTCCATCCCCAGACAAACAGTGACTTTGTCCATATCACACCGGACCAGAGTCAAACTCCTTATACTGACCAGGATTCATACAATTTCAGGAACATACAGCCATTCATACAAGGACTCCTATCCCCTGTAATCTGCTATTGCTATCTGGATTTTTCACATACAAAACTCTGCAACTCCATTGGACTTCCTCTTGGAAAGGACATGTGCATATATCGTTCCTAATCACCAGGGTTATGCCATGGTGATCTTTTCCCTGATAATGTGAAATTCTAAATGGACTATAGCTCCTCTTATCCATGCCAGCTTTTTATCACCTGTACCTTTTTTCCTCCTATAATTCCTCCGTGGAGCCACACACTGGCTAGGTTGTCCTTGATTGATATAGCCATTGTTGCTTTTTTCTTACGTGACATATTATGATGAAATTTCATCCGACAACCTACCAATGTGTCACTCAGTTTTATGTAATGTTTTGTGTCAGTGTGTAAATTTGCACTAAGTAGTTTTGATTATATGCACGGTTTTACTAGCACATGTTAAAGTTGCAAAATTGGTTTTGGGCATTAAGATTTAATTTACCCTTAGGCGAGAGGTGGTTAAGAATGTGAACCTACCAAGTCAATGGCAGAAGAATAGTTGCCTTATAGATCTTTTCCAGTACCATAGTTACCAGTCACTTTAATTTGAATCAGAGCTTGGGGTAAAGTGTCATTTTTATAATTTTTGGCCATTACCAAGAGGCAGGTAAATAAATACAAAATACATTTTGTCTCCAGCACGTATTTCAATCTTCCATGGATAGTTTGAATTCACTACTTGTTTTAAGCACCTGTCTTCAACTTGATTGGTGGGATTTCCCAGAAAAAGTCTTATTCTTATAAGACCATTTAAAACATGGCAGTCATTTATACTTGAATGCTGCTGTTCAGTATGCGTTAGGAAGAATATTTTTTAAGAGAATAGGATGCACCCACTTAGCATTGTAATTGCATTGGCAGCTGGGCAGAATTGGTAATCATGGTGAGGATATCTCCCCAGAAAGATAAGCTGTCAAAAGATCATACTTGACCTAGAAGTTTTCACAGATGTAGAGGCTGAATCACAGAAATCCCTAACAATGTCTTTAGATGTACTGCAGTTAAAATTACATTTTTGAAGAATTTCCTGGCAAGAACATTGTAACTAGTCACGTGATTATGTTGGAGCCTCCCATTAATTACCCTGAGCAAGTGCACTGACGATGTCTGTTTCAACAGTTAAGAAACACACATGGGTAAGCATCTGCACGAAATGCTTGAGATGTGAACCTGGCCCCACCAAAATGTTGGACAAACTGTAAACAACATTTTTTTTAATTTTTACCCCCTGTTAATCCCTGTGAGTACCATAAGAAGGTGATATTATGTTGTATAAACATAAACATTTTCTATCAGGGAAATGGATACTGTGTTCAGATCTCCCAAAACAGTAGTTCTTCTCAAGGTGCTGCCAGTATTTTTATGCCGAACATGTTCTGATTTTCCCAAAGCTTGAAAGGCAGCTGCATCCACTATCAAGAATAATCACAGTAGTGGCATACTTTTGGCTTATGCTTCCCCAGTTTCTCTGTACACTTCTTCCTAGCCAAATTGTCCTTCTTAGTGCTCCTCTCACTCTATATATACAGCGCCTTGAAAAAGTATTCACACCCCTTGAAATTTTCCACATTTTGTCATGTTGCACTAAAAAAGTAAATGTATTTTATTGGGATTTTATGTGATAGACTAACACAAAGTAGCAAATAATTGTGAAGTGGAAGGAAAATGAAAAATGGTTTTCAAAAGTTTTTACAAATATGTGAAAAATGTGGCAAGCATTTGTATTCAGCCCCCTTTGCTCTGATACCCCTAACTAAAATCTAGTGGAACCAACTGCCTTCAGAAGTCACCTAATTAGTAAATAGTAGGGTTGCTCGGATACCGATACTAAGCATTTGCATGAGTATTGCTACTCGCGCAAATCTTCCAATACCCAAAACCGATACCGGAAGTGACGTCAGCTTGGGAAGATCTTTGCTGTAGCTGCTCACCCCTCTCCCTCATCTTGCACACATCAGCCTAGCCTTGGTCCATTGTCCTGGGATGTCTGTGTCCTGGCGGGCTGGGTCCTGATTTTCAGTAATGTGCCGTTCTTGCTGTTTCTCCTGGTCACCATGATGACCGCACACTAAGGATCGGATCGGATCTGTGGCGAGACAGCAAGCGGGTCTGTAGACAGGCTCCAATCCCTGCAAGGAGCCTGCATAAAACCACACCCTGCTCCCATCCTCTTCCCAGCAGAACAGCTTGTTTTGGGCGGTCTAACTACAGAAAGATGATCTCTTAACTGTAATTCCCAAAGTAATTGCAGGCAGTAAGAGCGACATGTATTGTGGAAAAACATGGTGCTGGGGGTACAGTGGTGACAAGGATTATGGTTGAGATTTGTTAGGGGTATAGAGTTATGCAAGAGGAGTATTGATGGAAGTGGTAGAAAGGGGAAGTTCAATGGTGGCAGAGGACACATGGGTGGCATAGGTGTTTGTGGGGAGGAACAGTGCAGGCAGTAATGTGTTGTTGGGTTTTCAGTCTCCCCCTTCCATCTGCCAGCTGTCATTTTTCCATCCCAACCACTCCAGCCCTCCCACCCCCCAACCCCTATCCCGTACCACCATCGACTACCCTGCCCTCAACCATTACTCCCCTCCCTCTGCACCTTCCAAACCACCCCTCTACCTACTCTTCGTAGGCAATAGGTATCTGTAATTGGTATCGGCGAGTACTTTACAAAATGTATCGGTACTCGTACTCAGTGTTGAAAAAATTGTATCAGTGCATCCCAAGTAAATAGAGTCCATCTGTGTGTAATTTAATCTCAGTATAAAAGCGGTGTGGTCTGTACATGGCCGGATAGAGACGCGTGTCTGCTGAGCTCCCGACAGTCTCCTATCCACCCCAGCCTTTTCAGTTTGATCCTACACAATATGTACTCCTTTTAAGAGGAAATCAGCTAAGAGGAACACCAAATCCACAAAACCCTCTCCCTCTAATCCTTCCACGGGTGAGATTGAACGCTTTTTTTAGCTGCAATCCCCAGAGCTCAAGATTGGGGATCCACATGCTGCGAATAGTGCAAAAGGAAAGAAAAACTGCACTGTCTTATAAAGATATTGAAAAATATATGTATACTAGTGGCCTGCACAACAGGTAACTGTAATGAGTGAATACAATTTAAATATAAAAAAGTGCGGCGCTCATAGAGCACGAAAATAACAATCAATGTCTAAAAGTGATAATATTAAATAATGATACAGTATCCAAAAATAACAATTAATATATGAATGTGTGTCACTAAAAATAGTGAACAAACAAATATGATAAATCAAATGGATTGTGAATCAAAAGATCATATATATGGAAAGGGTTGGTAGACCTACTAATCACATAATCGCATAGATCACATATACAATAAATATGACAGTAGAAAAATCTTGAATATATATCACCATATAAACAAAACCATATAGCAATGTGTGTTACAAATAGTGATCTAAGCAAAAAACACCACCTAATAGTGACATAAATTCAACATTGGTGCGTTGAGAAATATATAACAGGTGACTTGGTGCAAGTTGTCTGTTGCAGTCCACCACCTCCACAAAAGGCAGTTGGTGTCACTACACCCGTGGGAGCATCTACTTGGGGGTGGTGCCAAACGACAAGATCCTTCACTGGATATATCAAAAGAACTCTCAGGAGGGAGGGATGATGGATATTATACCACTGGTAGTACTCAAATTAGTGGGACCGATAAAGAGAAAAATGGAGCCACATAGTGTAATACCATAGGGGATTTATTTTGACAAAGCATATAAAAATGGGTACTCACATTTAAAACGACATGTAAAAGCATATAGTGGTCTACTGGTAACGCAGTGGTAACAGCTAACCGAGTCCCGACGCGTTTCGCCTCATACAGGCATCATCTGGGGGTCACCATCTATCTGAGTTCACACTATCTGGTAGGCGCATTCCCAAGAGGTGGTGGACTGCAACAGACAACTTGCACCAAGTCACCTGTTATATATTTCTCAACACACCAATGTTGAATTTATGTCACTATTAGGTGGTGTTTTTTGCTTAGATCACTATTTGTAACACACATTGCTATATGGTTTTGTTTATATGGTGATATATATTCAAGATTTTTCTACTGTCATATTTATTGTATATGTGGTCTATGTGATTATGTGATTAGTAGGTCTACCAACCCTTTCCATATATATGATCGTTTGATTCACAATCCATTTGATTTATCATATTTGTTTGTTCACTATTTTTAGTGACACACATTCATATATTAATTTTTATTTTTGGATACTGTATCATTATTTAGTATCATCACTTTTAGACATTGATTGTTATTTCCGTGCTCTATGAGCGCCGCACTTTTTTATATTTAAATTTGATCCACATGCGATCATATATATGATTGTTTGATTCACAATCCATTTGATTTATCATATTTGTTTGTTCACTATTTTTAGTGACACACATTCATATATTAATTTTTATTTTTGGATACTGTATCATTATTTAGTATCATCACTTTTAGACATTGATTGTTATTTCCGTGCTCTATGAGCGCCGCACTTTTTTATATTTAAATTTGATCCACATGCTGCACCCTTGGGGAACCATGCCTCCCATGACTCGCCTGCCTCGCCTGCAGCATCTTCGAGCTCAGAGGCTTACCCTGACATCCCGCCAGCCTTCCTGTCAGACCCACGGAGATCGTCACCCTACCCACCCGTGACCTACCGAGCGGACAGTGAACTGCGGTCACTCCTCCAAGCCATGCCAACTAAGTCTGACATTGAGGATCTTATTGGACGGGTCGAGGCAGCCCATAGGCAGGAATTCTGTGTTGTGAAAAAGGAGGTACAGGCACTCTCAACCAGACTCACAACGGGGGAAGCCTCACTCTCCACACTGGACCAACGGGTATCTGCATTGGAGGCATTACAGAGCACACACGCAGGGGCGGCAGTGAACCTGCAGTTGCACCTCGAGGATACGGAGGCCCCGAACAATTTGCCAGAGGCCACTGATGCAGAAAATCTAGCCAACACGGCAACTGACATCTTCAAAGGCATAGCGGGGGGTGAACCTGCTGGAATGGATAGAATTGGACGGGATCCACAGGGCGCTGGGCCCTAGATCGAACGATCCCGCCAGACCTCGGGATGTGATCTGTAGGCACATCACTACACTCACAAAGAGAACATCATCCGGAAGGCCTGGGAAACTGGTGACTTGAAATTTGACGGAGCCCCGATTAAAATTCTTCCAGACCTCTCCAGAGCCATGTTGGTGGTCCTCACGAGGTAACGAGCTATGTCAGAGACCCTGCGTATTCCCACTCATGACCAGATGGCTGGGACTAGGGGGGATGGACCTCAAGGGACACAGGAAGTCTAAAGCCCCATACACACGCGCGGATTATCCGAGGACCAGGTCCGTCGGACCATGTCCGTCATACTTTGTCTGATGTTGGTTTTGCGTACACACGGTCGGACAAAGTTGTCGGAAAATCCGATCATTCTGAACGTGGTGACATTTGTTGCATACGACGGGACTACGTAGAGGCTAGTAGCCAATAGCTTTGGTCTTGTAATGTGATCTGAGCATGCGTAGCACTTTGTCCGGTCGGACAACCGTACACACGATTGGATTTGGTGTGATCGGACCGTGTTGTCGGCAAATCTATCCAGCAGGAGATAAGACTTTGTCCGTCGGACAATCCGACGTACACTGTCCGATGGTGCATACACACGGTCTGATTTTTCAACAACATTGTCCGATCGGACAGAATCCATGAAAAAATCCGACCGTGTGTATGGGGCTTAAGAGTGGATTCTTTTCACCATACGTCTCCTTGTGGTTGTGTTTGTTATTGGCTTTATTATTTTTTTTTTTTATAAATGTGGCATGGGTGCAGAAATCTGACACACCGGACAGGAGGAACAGTACATTTGCACTTCCTTACACCCTGTTCCAAATTATTATGCAAATTAAATTTCAGTGTCACAAAGATTAAATATTTTGTTTTTCAGTTTTACTCATGGATTGCATTGTGTCTCAGGGCTCTTTTGATTACTGAAAACAATCTCGGACACCTGTGATAATTAGATTGCCAGGTGAGACCAATTAACCACTTACCCACTGGGCACTTAAACCCCCTTCCTAACCAGACCAATTTTCAGCTTTCGGTGCTCTCACACTTTGAATGACAATTACTCAGTCATGCAACACTGTACCCAAATTAATTTTGTGTCCTTTTTTTCACACAAATAGAGCTTTCTTTTGGTGGTATTTAATCACCGCTGGGTTTTTAAATTTTTGCGCTATGAATCAAAAATACTGAAAATTCAGTAAAAAATATAAATAAAAATTCTTTGTTTCTATTGAAATTTATTGAAGAGTATTGGCAGAGTATTGGCAGAGTATTGGCGAGTATTGGCGAGTATTGGCAGAGTATTGGCAGAGTATTGGCGAGTATTGGCAGAGTATTGCACAGTGGTGGCAGAGCATTGCACAGTGGTTGCAGAGCATTGCAGTGGTGGCAGAGCGTTGCACAGTGGTTGCAGAGCGTTGCACAGTGGGGCCAGAGCATTGCACAGTGGTTGCAGAGCGTTGCACAGTGGTTGCAGAGCGTTGCACAGTGGGGGCAGAGCGTTGCACAGTGGTGGCAGAGCATTGCACAGTGGTTGGTGGCAGAGCATTGCACAGTGGTTGGTGGCAGAGCATTGCACAGTGGTTGGTGGCAGAGCATTGCACAGTGGTTGGTGGCAGAGCATTGCACAGTGGTTGATGGCAGAGCATTGCACAGTGGTTGCAGAGCATTGCACAGTGGTGGCAGAGTATTGCACAGTGGTGGCAGTGTATTGACCAGCGCTGTGGGCACTACACATCCAGCCCACAGCACTGGTCCCGTTTCTCCGCTTCTCTCCTCTCTGTACCGATCGGTACAGAGAGGAGAGGGAGGAACCGGCGTCATGACGTGACGCCGGTTTGTGTACATGTGATCGCTCCGTCATTTGACGGAGCGATCACGTGGTAAACGGCCGCTACCAGCGGCCGTTTACCGCGATCCGTGATGCGCCGGGTCCTCGGGACCCGGCAGTCACTGATGTTCCCGAGTGCGCGCCCCAGGGGGCGCGCGGGAGCAAGTTTCTGGGAGGATGTCCGTAGGACGTCCTCCCAGGATAAGCCGATCGCGCTGTAGCCGTCTTTTGACTATAGCGCGGTCGGCATGTGGTTAAAGGAAAAACTACTAAAAGAGGGTGTTCCACATTATTAAGCAGAGCACCATTTTCAAGCAATATGGGGAAGAAAAAGGATCTCTCTGCTGCCGAAAAGAGTGAAATAGTTCAATGCCTTGGACAATGTATGAAAACATTAGATATTTCATGAAAACTTAAGCGTGATCAACTCCCTATTAAGAGATTTGTGGCTGACGCAAAGCACAGATGGGTTTTGTACAGATAAAGGCACATTGAGGAAAATTTCTGCCAGATCCATGCATGTGATCAAGAGTGCAGCTGCTAAAACACCATTACATAGCAGCAAACAGATATTTGAAGCTGCTGGTGCCTCTGGAGTCCCACGGACATCAAGGTGTAGAGTCCTCCAGAGTCTTGCAACTGTGCATAAACCTTCCATTCGGCCACCACTAACCAATGCTCACAAGCAGAAACGGCTACATTGGGCAGAAAAATACATGAAGACTAATTTTCAAACAGTCCTGTCACTGATGAGTGCTGTGCAACCCTGGATGGTCCAGATGGACGGAGTAGTGGATGGTTGGTGGACGGCCACCCTGTTCCAAAAAGGCTGCGACGTCAGCAAGGTAGTGGTGGAGTCATGTTTTGGGCCGGAATCATGGGAAGAGAGCTGGTCGGCCCTTTTAGGGTCCCAGAAGGTGTAAAGATGACCTCTGAAAAGTATGTGACGTTCCTGACTGATCACTTCCTTCCCTGGTAGAAGGAAGAACTATGCTTTCCATAATAAAATCATCTTCATGCATGACAGTGCACCATCTCATGCTGTAAAGAATACCTCTGCATCAATGGCTGCTACGGGGATAAAAGGAGAGAAAGTCATGGTGTGGCCTCCATCTTCCCCTGACCTCAATCCTATTGAGAACCTTTGGAGCATCCTCAAGCAAAAGATCTATGAGGGTGGGAGGCAGTTTACATCCAAACAGCAGCTCTGGGAGGCTATTCTGACATCTTGCAAACAAATTCAAGCAGAAACTGTCCAAAAACTCACAAGTTCAATGGATGCAAGACTTGTGAAGCTTCTATCAAATAAGGGGGTCCTATGTTAAAATGTAACGTGACCTGTTAAAATGTTTAAAAAGTTAAAATGTTGTTCAAAGTTTGATTGAAATAGCTTTTGATTTTAGTAAATATGCTGCAAACACAACAAATGGCAATTTTCAGTTCTTTACAACCTATAAAGTGTTTTGAAACTTACTGTGCTTAATCATTTGGAACAGAGCATTGTAAGTTTTTTATTTTAAAAAATAACTGTTTATCATTAGGAGGTTTGTTCAATAAAATTTGAATTGTACTCTTAATAGTTGATAACATGAGAATTATGCTGACTGTTGTTTACATCAATTATTTAGGTAAATAAAAAATATAATTGGCATAATAATTTGGAACAGGGTGTAGTGATCCCAGGCCAATAGAACCTTTGGGTGATTCTTTCTCTGTTTTTTTTAGCTCTTAAATGTCCCCCGAGAATGTGCCCATGGGCCAGTTCTAAGACCCACTTGCGGTAAGGTTTAAGCACCACCAGTTGCTCAATGCTTTTCTCTACCCTCTGTGACACCCGATATAACAGGTCCCTTTCAATGATGAAGTAGGGGAAGGCAATCCTCTAGTCAGGGTTAACTAATTACCCATCTATTTCCACTACATTCTCCTGGGCCCTTAGTAATGTGGGGTCCTTCAATTGGTCAGTGGCAAAACTTTCTCTGTGTACCTTTAGATCATGAAACACTAGAGGTCGCTGTTCCTCTTTAGAGGTTGTAGGCTCTTCCCTAGGCCCCGTTTCCCCTGCTAAGACTGACAAGGGAAACTCAGGAGAATTCTCACACTTGGAGGATTTCTTAGTAGAACCTTCAGGCTCTGAAGAACCACTTAATGGTGAATCTGGGCAATCCCAGAGCTCCCAGAATTTTGTGAAATCCCTTCACACAATGGCGTCATGTGGTAGTGGGGGAACCAAACCCACCTGGTGACACAGGTTGACTGAGGGAGGTTTCAAAGGATACCATAGTCACTGGATACTCTTGAGTTTCCCCATGTAAAAGGCTTGGATTCAGCAGACCGCTGTCCAGCTCTACTGGTGGTGGGGACTTCCTCAGACTCCTCCAGCTCTCCTGCCATAACCGATAGAAGAAAACCCGGGGAGCCCTGAGAGGAGTCCCCTGAACCCACATTGTCAGTAGTGGCCAGGAGTTCTGGCTCTGCCACTGTCAGGTACTGTGACCGGGTCGGGACGATCCCACAGTTCCCAAAACTTAGGGAAGTCCCTACTAATGATGGCCTCGTGCACCAAGTGGGGGACAAGTCCAACCGGATACCTAAGCTAGTTTTAAACTGAACAGTGGTTATAGGATACTCCCGGGTATCCCCATGTATACAGATCCCAGCAATTTTTTTAGCATGACAATTCACAGGTACAATCATTTCAGCTGTAGCCAAAGTCACTAGACTTCCAGAGTCCAGCAAGGCTGTAATAGGCTTCTTATTAACAGTCATTTGGCACATTTCCCATATTTGGCGCTGCAGCGCATGAAACAGCTGCAAACATAGACTGCCTTCTAATAGATAAATCGCACTGCATTGGTTCATCTGTCAATGGACAATTTGCTGCAACATGTCCTAGTTCTTGGCAACGAAAACACCTGACGTTTCCCCAGTTTGGTTTGCTGACAGGCAGTGGCTTCCATTTGGGAAGCCAAACTTCAGTCCTGGCACCAAAAATCCTTGCCACCCACTTTCCCTGGAACAGTCTTAACGGTTGCCTGGGGAGACCGTGGCTTTGGGTGGAAAGTTTGTGCGGCTACAGGGGTGGTGACCAGGCTCTTTGCAGCAAAATACCTTTCAACGAGTTCCACCAGGTTAACCGCCGAATTGGGGTCTCCTTGACTCACCCGCTCCTTCAGGGGAATTGGTAGTGACCTCAGGAACTGGCTCCACTAGCTCCACTATTTGTGGCCCAGACAGGGACTCCGGCTGTAGCCATTTCCTCACCAGGTGATCTTGGGGGCTTCTCGTCTTGGAAGAACCAGCTGTGGACCCGTTGTGCTCGCACTGCCAAAGTGACACAAAGTCGTGCCAGGATTTCCCGTTTGACCTTTTCATAGTCTCCCGCTTCTGCTTACTCCAAATCATAGTAGGCCTTCTGCGATTTCCCAGAAAGCAAGGGGGCGACCAGTCCTGCCCACTGGGTTTTAGGCCAACCTTCCTTCTCAGCGGCCCGCTCAAACGTTAACAGAAAGGCCTCTGGATCATCATCTGTAGTCATCTTAGAAAGAAAGCTACCCACATGGATGGCTGAGGGCTTATCTCCAACATCCCCAACTTTAGCAGGTGACCGCTGTGCTAGTGTCTCCACAACCTCAGACAAGGTTTTCCTATCCGCTTTTGCATCAGTGGCTAGCTGTTCAAACAGCCTATGCAATTGCTCCTGTGCGATAGCATTAGCTTGCTGTTGTGCAGCATTGGCTTCCCGAAGTTCAGCATTTGTTTGCTGCTGTGCAGCATTTGCTTGCTGCTGTGCAGCATTGGATATCACCAATTGTTTTAGGATTTCCTCCATGAATAGTCACTCTTGGTACTGGCCTTTTAAGTAGTAACTTACTACAGCTGCCCGCATTCTCCACCATATGTAACTTGGGGGACAGGTAGCAGGTACAAAGCTCCCTGGGATGAGAAGTGGTTCAGGCACAGATACAAAATCTAGTGAGGTAGTGACAAACAGTGCTGTGTTTATTTGTGTTATATACAAGTCTATATACAGGTGCTGTACAGTGTTCCAGAAAACAAATAATAACAAAAATAGCAAAACAAAAGTCCTAGCCGTGTCTCGGCTCTAACTACACAATATGCATGCCCTAACTATCTGGCTGAGCAAGCCTACCGCTTGTCAGTTTCTGCATAAACTGCTTAACAGCTTTTACCAACCTTTTGCTCTTCACAGACTAGCGTTGTCTGTGTTTCCCAGGCAGAGAGCAAAGGCTGTCTGCTCAGGTGAGCTTAAATTAGCCTGGGGAAGAGGACTAAGACCCGAACTGAATCATGGATCAGAGATTTCTGTATGTGTACGAGAGGAGCCTGGGAGATGTATAAACCCCCAACAGGACTTTTCCTGGCTCTCTCTGGGACGCTCTGCTACAATATATATATATATATTGACATTTATTGTTTTATCACTTTTAAATTTAAAAAAAATTAAACTCTTTAGTAGTAATGGTAGAACAAATGAATGGCTGCAGCTCATCTCCAGGCAAAAACTTTTTATACTTTTGAGTGCAGTAGGCAAGAATAAAGGCTTATTTCTGTTTTTTTGTTGCTGGCCGTATCTCTGTTTAGGAGATTTCTTCTCACTTCTTTTTAGGACAGAAGCCTGTCTAGAGAGGTCACGGACAAAAACACATTTTTAGAGGTGTGTGGAAAGATAAAAACATCTGACAATGTTTTTATTGATTTCAATGCCTTCCTGTCCTGGTGACAATTACATCCTCCATTTTCTGTCCTGGGAATGCAAGGATAGAAAATATGCTATATCTATGAGGTCACAGAAACAATTTTTCTGAAAGGAATTTTAGCTTTTCCCTCTTCTACCCAAAATGAAAAAAATGCAGCTGGAGTTACACTTTAACTGGAACACAGTGGGTAAAGTAAATATAATTTTAGTTAGACACCTTTTGTCACTTTGTAAATCATAGGACCAGCAACAAATAACAATTATTTACATAGTTGGTTACATAGTTAGTCAGGTTGAAAAAAAGACACAAGTCCATCCAGTTCAACCACAAAAAAAATAATAAATACCATACAATCCCATATACCCAATTCTATACCCACAGTTGATCCAGAGGAAGGCGAAAAACCCCAGCAGAGCATGATCCAATTTGCTAAAGCAGGGGAAAAAAAATTCCTTCCTGAACCCCCGAGAGGCAATTGGATTTTCCCCGGATCAACTTTATCTATAAATGCTAGTACCCAGTTATATTCTGTACATTTAGAAAATAATCCAGGTCTTTCTTAAAGCAATCTACTGAGCTGGCCAAAACCACCTCTGCAGGGAGTCTATTCCACATTTTTACAGCTCTTATGCGGCGTACACACGCTCGGACTTTCCGGCGGGATTGTCCGCCGGACCTAGTCCAGCGGACAAACCGCTGGACTTTCCAGCGGAGCTCCGCCGGACTTTCCGAGCGTGTGGACTTGCCCACACACGCCCGGACTTTTCCGGCGGACAATCCACGGGAAAAGGTCCGCAGGACTTTTGGAAATGAACGGACTTGCCCACACACGATCGGAAAGTTTGTTCATTTAAAACGTAACTGCAGGTAGACGGGACTAGCAAAGGCAGTGAATGCCGCCGTGCTAGCCCCGTCACCTGGCATGGATTTAAAGGGAATCCCTACGCCGAAAAAACGGCGTGGGGGTCCCCCCCAAATCCATCTCAGACCCTTATCCGAGCATGCAGCCCGGCCGGCCAGGAAAGGGGTGGGGATGAGCGAGTGCCCCCCCCCTCCTGAGCCGTACCAGGCCGCGTGCCCTCAACATGGGGGGTGCCCTGGGGAAAGGGGGGCCACGTTGATGGGGACAAGGGCCTCTTCCCGACAACCCTGGCCGTTGGTTGTCTGGGTCTGCGGGTGAGGGGCTTATCGGAATCCGGGAGCCCCCTTTAATAAGGGGGCCCCCAGATCCCGGCCCCCCACCCTATGTGAATGAGTATGGGGTACGATGTACCCCTACCCATTCACCTAAGGTATAAAAGTGTCAATAAAAAAAAAAACACACAATTTTAAAAAAATATTTTATTGCACTGCTCCGGGGGTCTTCTTCCATCTTGGGGGGTCTTCTCGCCGGACTCCTCCGCTCTCTTCTGCTCTTTTACCTAGCGCTTTCACGAGCGCAGGAGCCCGGCTTACTTCTTTGTCGTCGCCGCCGTCGTCTGGGGGTCTCGTTCCGCCTTCGGGGGTCTGCCGGGTCTCTTCTGTTCTTGCCGCTGTCGCCGCTTTCTGCGCCGTCTTCTTCTTCTTCTTCCTCTTCTTTTTCTTCTCCTTCCGATGTTGACTCATTGCTCTCTCTGGCCGGAATGGCAGAGATGCGCTATGTTGTGACTTATATAGGGACAAGGAGGCGGGTCACATGCTCATGTCACATGGTGACCCCGCCCCCTATGATGTCACAGTCCCCGCATCCTCCGGGAATGTGACATCATAGGGGGCGGGGTCACCATGTGACATGAGCATGTGACCCCGCCTCCTTGTCCCTATATAAGTCACAACACAGCGCGTCTGCCATTCCGGCCAGAGAGAGCGACGAGTCAACATCGGAAGGAGAAGAAGAAGAAGAAGAAGAGGAAGAAGAAGAAGAAGACGGTGCAGAAAGCGGCGACAGCGGCAAGAGACCCCGCAAGACCCCCGAAGGCGGAACGAGACCCCCAGACGACGGCGACGACGAAGAAGAAAGCCGGGCTCCCCCGCTTGTGAAGGAGCTAGGTAAAAGAGCAGAAGAGAGCGGAGGAGTTCGGCGAGAAGACCCCCCAAGACGGAAGAAGACCCCCGGAGCAGTGCAATAAAATATTTTAAAAAAATTGTGTGTGTTTTTTTTATCGACACTTTTACACCTTAGGTGAATGGGTACTCATTCACATAGGGTGGGGGGCCGGGATCTTGGGGCCCCCTTATTTAAGGGGGTTCCCGGATTCCGATAAGCCCCCCACCCGCAGACCCCGACAACCAATGGCCAAGGTTGTCGGGAAGAGGCCCTTGTCCTCATTAATATGGGGACAAGGTGCTTTGGGGTTGGGGGGGGCGCACGGCCCCCCTTTCCCCAGGGCACCCCCCATGTTGAGGGCACGCGGCCTGGTACGGCTCAGGAGGGGGGGGCGCTCGCTCGTCCCCACCCCTTTCCTGGCCGGCCGGGCTGCGTGCTCAGATAATTTTTCGGCGTAGGGATTCCCTTTAAATCCATACCAGGTGACGGGGCTAGCGCGGCGGCATTCACTGCCTTCGCCAGCCCTGTCTACCTGAAGTCACGCTCTAAATGAACGGACTTTCCGATCTTGTGTCGGCAAGTCCGTTCATTGCCAAAAATCCCGCGGACTAGCACACAGACCGCGGGATTGTCCGCCGGATTAGCGAGTCCGGCGAACACTTTTAGGTCTGAACTTAAAACTAAGTCCGCCGGAAAAGTCCGCCAGCGCCCACACATGGGCGGATTGTCCGGCGGACTCCAGTTCGGTGGACAATCCCGCGGGAAAGTCCGCTTGTGTGTACCACCGCATTACTGTGAAGAAACCTTTCCGTATTTGGAGATGAAATCTCTTTTCCTCTAGACGTAAAGAGTGCCCCCTTGTCCTCTATGTTGACTGTAAAGTGAATAACTCAACACCAAGTTCACTATATGGACCCCTTATATATTTGTACATGTTGATCATATCCCCCCTTAATCGCCTCATATCAAGAGTGAATAAATTCAGTTCCTCTAATCTTTCCTCATAGCTGAACTCCTCCATGCCTCTTATCAGTTTGGTTGCCCTTCTCTGCACTTTCTCCAGTTCCCCAATATCCTTTTTGAGAACTGGTGCCCAAAACTGAACTGCATATTCCAGATGAGGTCTTACTAATGATTTGAACAGGGGCAAAATTATATCTCTCTCTCTGGAGTCCATACCTCTCTTAATACAAGAAAGGACTTTGCTGGTTTTGGAAACCGCAGCTTGGCATTGCATGCTATTATTGAGCTTATGATCTACCAAAACCCCCAGATCCTTCTCCACTATGGATATCCCCAGGTGTACTTCCCCTAGTATGTATGATGCATGCATATTCTTAGCCCCCAAGTGCATAACTTTACATTTATCAACATTAAACCTCATCTGCCACATAGTCGCCCAATTAGACAGAGCATTGAGGCTTGTAAATTGGAGACATCCTGCAAGGACGTTATTCCACTGCATAGCTTGGTGTCATCTGCAAAGACGTAAATGTTACTTTTGATCCCAGACCCAATATCATTTATAAATATAATAAAAAGTAAGGGTCCCAGCACTGAACCTTGGGGTACACCACTGATAACCTTAGACCATATTTATCTGAGTATGATTTAGACAGCTCTTAGATTTTACTGTCAAGGTATATAACATGTCTTATTACACATTAATATGTCCAATCAAGCTTTCAGACACCATATGGGGATTTATGAGACTTTTATTTATCAGAGTGAAAGGTAATTCAGAAAGTAATACTAATTACTGATTCTTAAATATTCAGAGGACTCTCATGAAATAAAAACAGAAATAGTTATGTGTAATGAAATTTCTTGACACCTATACAATAACTAAATGAAAAGTATGAGACAAAGGTACTATGAAATGTCGGTAGTTATTACAAACAAAACACAGCAGGGGCTTGACACCAACACTAAAGGTAAATTACAGAAAGGATAAAATAATAGAGCGTCAACTAACATTCACATTATGTAGTTATAACAAAACACAGAGGTATGAGGCGCTATTGTATTTCCATTTAGTATACAGCTGAAGGCATCCTAGTTTCCATTATTTTTATTTCCATCAAAAACACATTGAATGTGACAGTTTGCAGCAACTTCTGCCTTTTCAATAAAAGTGTCTGAAGTTTGAATTGTACCTGCGGCCCCCCCCACCCCAAAGCACCTTGTCCCAATGTTGATGAGGACAAGGGCCTCTTCCCGACAACCCTGGCCGTTGGTTGTCGGGGTCCGTGGGCGGGGGGCTTATCAGAATCCGGGAGCCCGCTTTAATAAGGGGGCCCCCAAATTCTGGCCCCCCACCCTATGTGAATGAGTATGGGGTACCATGTACCCCTACCCATTCACCTGGGGAAAAAAGTGTACATAAAAAAACACAACACAGGTTTTTAAAATACTTCATTAGACTGCTCCGGGGTCTTCTCTTCTTCCATCTTCGGGGGTCTTCTAGCCGGACTCCTCCGCTATCTTCTGCTCTTTTACTAGCTCTCTTACTAGCGGAGGAGCCTGGCTTTCTCCTTCGTCACCGTCCGGGGGTCTTCTTCCGACTTCGGGGGTCTTGTCCCGCTCTTCGGTTCTTCTTGCCGGGCCTCCGCTTTCTTCTTCCAGCTCTTTTACTAGCGTTGGCCTGGTCTTATGTCACTGTCGCCACCACCTTCTGCTTCTTCTTTTTCTTATTTCTTCTCTCGATGTTGACACAACGCACTCTCTGGCCTTAATGGCAGGAACACGTTGTGCAGCGACTTTATATTATAGTATATAATATATATAGTCCTCCGGGACTGTGACATCATAAGGGGGCGGGGGTCACCATGTGACATGAGCAGGTGACCCCGCCCCTTGTCCCTATATAAGTGGCCGTGCAACACGTCTCGGCCATTACAAGCGGAGACAGCGTTATGTCAACATCGGGAGAAGACTGCTTTCTGTATAGAACATTTTCCCTTTTATTACAGCACAGGTGAGAGGCAGATCCCAGAAAGATTAGGAAACTGCAGAAACAGGTTTAACCCCTTCCCAGCCTGGGCCAGCCACTAACTCACTAAAACCACACACAGTTCAACCTGACTACATGTGTGTTGGAGGATATTCCTTTTGTTCCCTTGGGAAATATTCTGTCTGGTGCCCAGCAAAGCTTGCCAAGGGAGCCCTGGGTATATAAATCTTAGGATGGGACATGATTGGTACTTGCATTTTTATTACAAGATTGCAGCAGAAACAGCAAGAAACTAACATCCAAATGTAGTTCATCATAGAATGACAGTCTGTATCAAACTGTGTTTGAAACACTTCCAGCAGAACTGTCCTGAAGCTGCACATAGGGGGTTCCGTAAACTATAAATGGGTGTGCTTGGTGTTTAGATAACGGCTGTTTATAGCTAAAAAGTTGAGACAGATCGATGGTATATAAAAGGGATATACTGCCTATGGGGTTCAAAGGATTCAGAAGAAGTCTAAAGAGTATACAGTGCATCCGGAAAATATTCACAACGCTTCACTTTTTTCACATTAAATGACAATAATCCATAATGTCCATACTGACAACGTGAAAGACATTTGTTTGAAATCTTTGCAAATGTAATGATTTAAGTGGTTTGATATTGTTTTTAAAACTTTGCAGAATATAGCATAGCCATATAATAAAATAAATATAGCTAAACAAATATAAACCTCTGTAAACTAGATAATACTGTGTTGTTATTTAAAGAAATATTTTTTTTAAAAGGCTTAATCTTCCTATATTTTTGTTAAGATATGACAATGTAAAGAGAAGACAAAGGTGAAATATTGCTCTAAAATGTATTCAGTCATTTTACAGCAGCTCGGTAGGGGGATTTTCTACATCGCAGTGAACAGTAATTTTTACACTTTATTTCGTTTTTGTCCCTTCTTTGTATGAAAAAAAAAAAATTCTCCCCATGGCTATACTTGCGTGCTGTCACTGTGAGCACTAACCACTTTCATACACTTTCGAAGCAATCACTCACTTGGACGTGTGTGCTGTAGTACTGAGAAATAAGCATATCTCTCCGTCATTCTCCTTTACGGTTGGTGATAAAACCAATGGAGCAGCTCTAGTAGTTCCCTGTGTGGTATAGAAGCAATGGGATATTGTGTGCTTCAGAAAACTCTCAAGTACTTTCTCTGACATTTTGTCTCTACTAACTGTTTGTTTTTTTTTTCCTTTTGCAGTTCGTTTCACGCGTCACTTGAACGTAGTCTCCATAAATGCCTTTGATGATGAAACTCTAACAAAAATATTTTGTTCTATTGCTGACTGGCACTTCGGCAAAGGATTTGATATTGCATTCTTGAGGTACTTATATATTATATATTTATATGGTCTGTTATTGTTTCTTTAGTGCTGTACTGCAATTAACTCTTCAAGGACATTGGGGTTGTGTTAGAGACAGGGTTCCGTAGAAGAGCTGCACCCTGATAAGCTGACTCCTACAGCATCAGGGAAAAGATTTGTTTCCCATAAAATGTCTGTTGGAGCACTCTCTTGCTTTTTCAAGTGCAATCTTATAAGAAATCTTGTAATTTAAGGACCCGTGCACTCACTTTCACATACAGTAGGTGTCAAACCAAATTATCAGAAACACCACGTCAAACTTGGTACATGAACTTACTAGGATGAATGAAGACTATTTTTCAACTCTATGGTAAATAAAGGTTATCCTGCATATTAAGCAAAGATCAGTGATGCACTTCAGCACACACATAACCAAACCTCTGTGCATGGTAAGTCTCTTGAAGTACATTCCATCACAGACTAGGACTGAAGCTTTGTTCACTGTAAAGGTCAATGGGTGCTAGCCTGATTTCAATGACATACAGTAAGTCCTAGTTCAATCCTGTATTGAAGTCAGGTTGGTCCCTCGATTGTACAGTTTTTTAGCGTGTAAAGAAAATAATAATCTTCTTCAGTTCGTAAACCTTGGTGGTTATCTTAGTATGCTGTATACTGTACATCACAAAAATGTAAGAAACATGCAACACCTTAATTTCTATGACCTCAATGAGTTTTAGCTCTCTGAATCCTTATTTAATCCCTGTTCACATGAAACACCTGAGCTTTAACTACAAACATTTATCTCTTTTCAAAACACAGTAATCTCGTTTCATGCTGTAACAATTTCACAAAGCACTTGCTATGAAGCAGCTTGATTTCCCATTTGGTAAAAAATCACTATCTTTCTGGTGTGTGGATATAATTAGCGACAGTGGCATAGAAATGACAATCTAAACAAAATTCCTGTTTATTACTAGATTCTTTCCCATATTCAAGGTACAGTAAATAAAAAATATATGGTAAACTAGAGCCAATAACTGTAGATGTGTAAATTAAATACTTATATGTTAGGCCCTAGTATGTGTATGTATGAATGTGGGTTAGGGACCTTAGATTGTATGCTCCTTGAGGGCAGGTACCTATTTGAACGTACAATATATATGTAAAGCACTGCATACTATATGTAAGTACCTGTAATAAATAAATAATAAAGATGATATTGCATCCAAAAGCAAAAGTGCAGACATGAAACAATTACATTAACTAATAACAAACAAAACTAACAAGAAAATAAAAATTAAAACTTTAAGATATAGTTCCCCCAGTTACATTGCGTATCCTTACCAAAATGTAAGCTATTCTAAACTTATGTGCACTAATAATTAAAAAATACCCCCAATAACTTACAAATAGTGAATTTGTGATACCTACATCCCTGTTTTAATGTGTTAGGTAGGGCACTCTGGCTGTTCTGATGGGGGTCGGCGGCTGCAGTTGAAGTAACAAGTTGTTCGGATGGACGTTTGCAGCTGCAGGTTGTAGCACAGTCACTCTTAGCAGATGCTGGTGAGGTGTCCGGGCTGTATGGTAGATGACAGGATCCGCCGATGGGATGTGAAGGAGCAGATGAACATCCCTCCTGCATGCCATCGCTTCACAGGCTCTCCTGTCTCACTTATACCAGCTGTTCTCCACAGCACCTGTGCGAGACCCACTTGCCCCCCTCACGAATGACCAGCATTTTTCTCCACTTCCAAAAGTGAGTTTTCTCCATTTTTTAGTATCATGTTTTCACCGCAATGTCTGTTCTTATAGGTTGGCGCCCTCTTCCTCCTTTCACAATAGAAATGTTTTTGGCTTGGAACAAGGAGTCATTACATGGCCGTCTGCCAGAAAGTAAACAATGACCCCACCTTTGCAGCTCAACAGAATTTGCATGGAACCACTTTCTTATGCCTCATAAATTGCAATAGCAATCCACTCATTCCCCCATTAGGGACATCAAAGCAACAGTTAAAAAAATAAGTTTGGTAGCCATGAATTGATAAGAACATATTTTCTCTATATGGTCTCTTCTTACAGGCATGCTGACTTATGACAGCAAACCAAAACCATGACGATTTATGTAACAGGTACACCAATAGGATGTTCAATTTTAGAGATGGATCAGTATTAGGGATGTGTAGGCCTGTATTTGACATTTAATAGACTAAGACACATAGCCAGGAGACTTAAAAATTCACATTGTCCTGTTTTTTTGCTAAATGCTCTGCTGAGCAGAAAACCAACCATGGAAGAGACTCGTTGAGCTGTGTGAAAACAACTTTTACTGGCTGTAGACTATTTTTTATGGCAGCAGGAGGTAGTGATCTTCAAATGGGCAACTTCACCAACTATAATTGATGCTTTGGACTGCAGTTTTACTTCTCAAAGTCTTTTAAAAAACAGTGTAGGGAATATACGAAGACTGGATCAGACATAATCTGGAGCAGTTGCGCAACCAACCAGCTTCTAGTTTTCATTTTCAAAGCCTAACTGAACAACCTGAGGCTGGAAGTTGAATACAGGGTGTAGCAGCCAGGAGTATGTAACACACAGAGTGCAGGGGGTCAGGAATATGAATTGTATATAGTGCAGGCATCTAGTTTATGCAGCATACATAGTAGAGGAGACAGGTGTTTTTTTTTATGTGCATCCTGCACGGTTTAGCTGTTCGTAATGTACATAGTGCAGAGTTCAGGAGTATGTAGCATATATAGTTCAGGTGTCAGATAACTGTAATTTGCATAGGGCAGAGGTCAGAAATATGAAATGTATGGAGTGCAGGAGTCAGGTGTATGTATTGTACAGAGTACAGGGTCCAGGAGTATGTAACATACAGAGGTCAGAAGTATATACAATCCAGAAAACAGCACCACCTATAATGCGTTTGCACCCCCTTGTACACACATAAATACATAAACACACACACACACACATATATATATATATATATATATATATATATATATATAGTCCTGTGAGGTAGCCTTTGGGCTACAGTTTGGAAACTGGCAGGGGAACAGAAAGCTTCAGACCTTTCAAGTTATCAATAGGCAGAGAGCCAGAGCTGGCAAGGAAAAGCAGGAGTAAATACCACAAGCATCTCCAACTGTGATCCTCCCACTGTATTTGTAACTCCAGCACTGACAACAGTAGAATTTCAGAAGGGCAGTGAGGTGGCTGGTCAGACTGTACCTAGTCAGCAGGTGGAGGTGTCCAGTCTCGATACCATAAAAAGGGATGCCTATTTCATCTCCTTAGAAGCAGAAGAAAAATAGGACTTTTTTTTGCCTGGAGACCAGCTTTTCCATGAATTTTAATCAATAATGTTGTTTTTTGCAGATCTGGCAAACTTATGATACAGGCCACCATGGCAATTTACAAAACAGCTGTCGAAAACTTCTTGCCAACTCCATCAAAATCTCATTATGTTTTTAATTTAAGAGACTTCTCCCGGGTTGTGCGAGGAGTGTTGCTGTGTCCACATACACATCTTCAGGTAAGATAGGATGTACATGAGTAAAAACTTAAATAAAAGTTTTAAATGATCGTTTACAACTCACGCCAGTATAGCTGTACTTAATTCAATTAACATACTCTCAGTATGAGACTATTTTAACCTTTAGGCATCATATTCAAAAACCTAATTTTCTTCAAAACTCACATAAAAATTAGGATTAAAAGTAATAATATATTTGAAAAAAAAACCATTGCACACATCACAGTATAAGACTATGTAAAATACTCATACAGTTGAACTCAAGCCTTGCCCAGCGTCATTGTAGCTTTCAACCTGACTTAACTATGTAAGGTTTTTTTTTTTTTTTTAATTACAAACTATCAATGATGTACTGTTGATTCTTCTTTTTGTGTATTTCAGGACAATGATAAATTGATCAGGCTCTGGATCCATGAAGTTTACCGTGTATTTTATGACCGTTTAATTGACCCCGAAGACAGACAGATGTTCTTTAACATGGTAAAAGAGACAACATCCAATTGCTTTAAACAAAGCGTTGACAAGGTATGATATACCTATGCATTTTTTTTTATAATTTTTTTTTCAAAATGGCGTGGTTTGGCAGAGGTTCTCATGTGACCTAAGGATTATGTTATGTGGTTGGTGGACAGAATTTTCCAAAATTCAATATGGCATTTAAATAGTTAATTGCTTCGGGTGTGAATAAATAAATATGTGTAGACGAAGCCTGCCTAGGTTTGATACATACTTTTTTGGTGCTTGGTCTCACAGCGACTTCATGATGTTAGAGATCCAAAAAGCAGACTGCACACTGTAGCATGCATTGTAGCTTGTTTCCATGCATTTTCATTATTCTATTAGGAATCATTGTGCATTGAAATGCAGAGAATAAGACATGCCTCATTTTTTAAACTGCACTGCACTACACCACATAGATCTAAACACCTCTTCCACCCATTGCTTTGATCAACTTCGATTCTGTTTACTTTATGCCCCCCATATCCACAGATAGGTACTATTCTGTCCACTCTTTCTTCTCTCTTGATCCATGAACAGCATTGGTTTGACCATTCTCTCAGTAGTCTGAATGAGCTCTCTCACTGCCTCCTAAATCCCTTGTTCCACAATCAGTTCAATTTTCACATCCCAGCTCCTAGTATTAAAAAAAAAAAAACACCCTTGCCTTTGCAAGTTTTTTTTTTAATCATTAAATAGATTAAATGCACTTATTGACTGTTGGCTTTCTGCTCTGTGCTGCACAACCCCCTTATGGCGCACATATAGGTCTCAGCTACTGCAAGTCTTACTGGCCACTTAATTTTCATCTCTTTGCAATGGCTCTGTGTTAGGTAAGCATTTCAGTGCTCTATAAACTTAGGTCGATAGTCAAATTCAGCTAGATTTTAGGAGCATTCAGTCTACACAGGTCAGTATAAGATGCTTCTGAGATCATTCATAGTCAGGTGCAGTTGACCTATAGTTGCTTTAATCTGTTACAAGCTGCTTTTGCATTCCCATTACTTGTATGGAGAAAGAAGCAGCTCTAACAAAAGTAGGCTGATACAAACCTGTACCTAGATTATGCACACTATGGAAATATTTTCAACAAGCAGTCAAATCACTTTAAAACAAACCCACCCCCCCGTTCGGCTCGCACCAGAACCCGCGAACGGACCTAAAGTCCGTGCGAGCTTTAGAACCCTATTAGTTATAATGGATGCGAACGTTCGAAATTAAAAGTGCTAAAAAGTGTTTGGGGACCTGGGTCATGTATCAATGCAAAAAAATTTTTTAAAAACGGCCGTATCTTTTAGCATTGTGGAGAAATTGTGGTTGTTTTGCAAAGTGCACATATAAATTTGATTACAGAGAGATGTAATGTCAGTAATATTCTGCTGGTACTTAGTGGGCCATTTTGGGAATGTGGGAGTAAAGGGTCCCACACCAGGTTTAAAATATAACTAAAGGCAAGATAATTGCAAGATTATTGCCTTCTGTGTCCCCATTAGTAAGATACGCTTTCTCTAAATTGACCTGATCACCAATGTTAGCGGAAATGAAAGTGAACGTGAATCCAAAATTTGGAACTATCATTAGAGCTACCATTAGAACAACAATAGAGCGAAATCTCCCAACGGGGACACTTGTTCACTTGACAACTGTTAAAGAGGAGCTTTCTTTTAAAGGGGTTGTAAACCATCCTATGCATTAAGGTGAAAAAACACCTGTCAGTCACCGGCCCCCCAGTCCCCCCATTTTACTTACCTGAGCCCCTTATCTCCTTGGCGGATAGGATAGCAGCACAGCCATTGGCTCCCCGCTGCTGTCAATCAAATCCAATGAAGCGGGTGCCGGGGGTGGGGCCGAGTCATACATTTGGTGGCTATGGACACCGAATGCTGCACTCTGGAGCGCGCCCACAAGGTAACCCCCTCAGGAGAGCGCTTCTCCTAGGGGGTTATCTGATGTGGGGAGGAGCCGCGAGAGCCACCGGGGGACCCCAGAAGATGCGGTTCGGGGGCCACTCTGTGCAAAACGAGCTGCACAGTGGAGGTAAGTATGATATGTTTGTTATTTAAAAAAAAAAAAAACAATTACAATCACTTTAAGCTACAGGACAGAAGGGCAATCTCTCTAATGAAACAAAACTAAAACAACTGCCATTGGTTTAAACTCTTCTTTACTCGATCCAAAATGGATGTACCCAGCAGTGAGAAGCGGAAGAGAGAGAGAAAGCCAGAGAGGCTGTAATAGAGTTAGAGAAGGATGGCTGCGGGCTCTACACAATGCCCACTCGTCCTTCCAATTCACTTCTTCCTCCCCTTCCTGGCCACAGAAAAGGACCATTCGAAGGGCAGAGAGGAGGACCAATCAGTAGAGGCAGAGGGGAGGAATTTGGAACATGTAATTCCAGGAGACAGGCTGCACCTTTGGACAGACAGAGAAAAACTACAGCCCCAGCATGCTCAGCCAAAGTTGGGGAGAGAGAGCCAGGAAAAAAAGCTGGCAGGGCAGTGAGACCAGGGACAGAGTGGAGAGAGGACTGTGCTAGGGACACCAGAAGAGAGAAATGCCACACGTCCCAGTACTATACCAGAGAGAAAGCTGAAGAACATAGCTGCTGCCAATGTACAGATGTTTTGCTTTACAGACCAGAGTCGCCCAGGCAGCCTGAAGTGATTGAACATCCAGCCAAGGATATCATCGCTGAGGTATCGCAGGGTCTGGTGAGAGGGCCTGTTGGCCATCCCTAGAGGCATTAGGAATCGCCTAATCAGCAGCTCCTGCAGACCTTATTGACTGCCTCAAAGCGTGTCAATGGTTAAAGAGCTCCAATATTTTAGCCAGCTGAAGAGTCAGGATTAAAGACTGCCCCTAACCGTTGCTTCCCAAAAAGCCTTTGCGCTTTTGCTAATTAAAGAGGTACCTCTAAGGAGACATTGCGCTACACCCTCCGGCCAATCCCTTAGAGTGCACCAGTGTAGTATTATCGTAATTTATACTGTATTTAAAGTTTATTGCTGACTTGCTAATATCAGTATTGACTTTAGTTAGTGCCATAAAAAGTGGGGTTTAGTAATTTTAGCATAGTTACTACTCTGCTTGGCAGGTCACATTCAACTTTATCTGCTATTTGTGCATTTATGTTCTACTGCTGTTTATACTAAGCTTGCCAATATAAGAAGTATGTTTATTTTAAGCTGGGTGTTTGTCTATTTACTGGAAATAATCCACAGCCAGGGTAAAGGTATTTTCCACATAGGTCCTAATATGTTTGCAGTGATTTGCACTTAACCAGATGTGT
>CM053031.1:203110412-203130625 GCA_028564925.1 Lithobates sylvaticus
ATCATTCAGTCAGAGGGCAAATCCTGTCTGTACAGACTACATGCTTTGCTCTGGTTTGTCTCTGATTAAGAAGATAACAGGTCAGCATCAACTCATCACTAGAAGGAAACAGCTCCCCTTGCAACAATGCCACACAGTGTCTCCTGGTTGCTGGAATAGGTAGATATCCAGCTCCTGGCTACACTAGGATTATAAAACACCTGAGGCAGCCAAGTGGCACACCATAGACATTTTTGTGGGGAGTACTGGGCAAGGCCAAATTGCACATACCAATGGAAGTGTTTTTTTTTTTATTTTAACAATACAAAAGTTTATACACTAAAAATACAAAAGGCAGTGTACAAGGCACATACAGTATCTAACAAAAGTAAGTACACACCTCACATTTTTGTAAATATTTTATTATATCTTTTCATGTGACAGCACTGAAGAATTTACACTTTTCTACAATATAGTGATTGTACAGCTTGTATAACAGTGTAAATTTGCTGTCCCCTCAAAATAACTCAACACGAAGCCATTAATGTCTAAACCACTGGCAACAAAAGTTAGTAAAATGTTCAAATTGGGCCCAAAGTGTCAATATTTTGTGTAGCCACCATTATTTTCCAGCACTGCCTTAACCCTCTTGGGCATGGACTTCACCAGAGCTTCACAGGTTGCCACTGGAGTCCCCTTCCCCTCCTCTATCACCACATCACGAAGCTGGTGGATGTTAGAGACCTTGCGCTCTTCCACCTTCCATTTGGGGATGTCCCACAGATGCTCAATAGGGTTTAGGTCTGGAGACATGTTTGGCCAGTCCATCAGCAAGATGTACAGCAAGTTCCTGTGGTTTTGGTTGGAGGGGAATGCGGTGGTTGGTAGCAAATGTTAGGTCAATAAAGCAACTGCATGCTCCGGAATCAATTATAACTGGAACTGGTATATCCTTTTCGGGAAGCTGTATGACGACAGAGAGAGCAAGGTGAGAAGCAGGTTTAGGCAAGGCAGATGCATGCTTTGGAAAGGTTGAGAGAGACTTACGTGTCTTGTTGGGACAAGATCTCACGTAGTGGCCGGGTTCACCACAATACATACAGATTGTTGACTCTTCGGCGTTGCCGTTCTTCTGGAGTAAGGGATGGACGGAGGAGACCAAGCTGCATTGGTTTGGAGGTGTCAAGGACCGGAGAAGGAGGTGCATGGGGGGTCTGTCCGAGAGAGCTGGTAGCACTAGGGACCTTGGGAAGAACCCAGGTGGGGCGAAACTGACTGGTGGACCTCCCAGAGCGGCGTTCCCTAATGCATCGGTCAATTTGGATCGTCAGATTGATAAGCTCCACCAGAGATTGAGGTATTCTGACCCGTGCCAGCTCGTCCTTAAGTGGATCAGATAGTCCCATACGGAATTGGTAACGCAGGGCAGCGTCATTCCATTCGGTGTCGAAACTCCACCGCCTGAATTCTACCACATAATCCTCCACTGCCCTTGTTGTAGGGCATGCAAGGCGGCCTCAGTGGTCACTTTTAACTGGGGATCCTCATATAGCTGGGACATGGCAGCAAAGAGGGTATCCAGGTTATCGAGGAATGCAGACTTCTGCTCCATAAGGCGGTGGGCCCAGGTCTGTGGTTCACCGGACAAGAAGTCACAAAGCCCACCTTAGTCGCCTCCACAGAAAATGTAAAGGGTTGCAAGGCAAAGTAAAGTTCGCAGGCGTTGCGAAATGACCGGTATTTGCTGTGATCTCCAGAAAATCTTTCAGGTGTAGTGTCCTTTCAACCTTGTATAGCCTTCTTGAAGGCTTTTCACGGCTTGTGTGAGACCCGCCAGGTGTCTACACAGTTCCTCCATGGGGGAGGTTCCCTGCTCGGGCTCGGACATAGCTGTCCGATACTGTCAGACTTCACGTACCTGACTGATGAGCCCGATATAGCAGGGGAAGGCATCCCTTACGTGTCTGGTAACTGCAGAAGGAGAGGCCCAAAGGTCCCGGTGCAGGTGGAGTGGTGATCACTGGACAGCTGGATACTGGCAGCGGATGCAGAGCAGGAGCTGAGCAGGCAAGTCCAAACACAGGCACAGTCGGCAACAGGTGGGCGGTGCAGTACCGAGGAGCAGGCAAGTTCACAGTCCGGGTCACAAGCAGGGTTGGCAACAGGCGGGCAGCGTGGTACAGAGGAGCAGGCAGGTTAAGAGTCCAGGTCACAGGCAGGGTCGGCAGCAGGCGGGAAACATAGTACAGAGGAACAGGCGGGTTCAAGGTCAAAGACAAGCCGGGGTCGGATGCAGGCAGGGTAATCCAAGGGCAAGCTGGGTAATCAGAAGATCAGACAAGGCAACGGGTGCTAAGGTACAGGGAGCTGCAGATCGGACAGCACCGAGCACAGTGCATGAGGATCCTAAGTAGGCCGATTGGCACCAAGCGCCGTGTGCGCACACGCGCCGAGGCGCACAGGCGCATGCACACGCGCGCACAGGTGTGCGCACAAGCGCACCAACACACGCCCAGGCAATAGCGCGCCCCAGTGCACCCCAGCGTGCCCACTACTGTATCCACTCCGGAAATTTCCCTGACACCGGTGTATACTGCTTTGCAACCACTGAAGTACAATAAAAACAATTTGTATCCAATCCTAGGCGCATTCGTTTTTAAGCATATATACCGTATTTATCGGCGTATAACGCACACCGGCGTATAACACGCATCCCAAGTTTAGGAGGGCATTTTAAGGAAAAAAAGTTTTAGGAGGGAAGTTTAGGGGAAAAAAACACATTTAAGCGTCATTTGCAGCTTGCCCAGCGTCATTTGCAGCTTTGCCCAGTGTCATTTGCAGCTTTGCCCAGTGTCATTTGCAGCCTGCCCAGTGTGATTTTCAGCCTGCCCAGTGTGATTTGCAGCTTGCCCAGTGTGATCTGCAGCTTGCCCAGTGTGATCTGCAGCTTGCCCAGTGTGATCTGCGGCTTGTCAGTGTCAATTGCAGCTTGCCAGCGTCATTTGTATCTTTCCCACATTTAAAATTGCCGCCTAGAAAGACTGCGCGGGCGGAAAAGGCCGAGCGCCGGCGGAAAAGCCCGAGCCGTCTGTTCGGCTCCGCTCGCAGTCCCGCCTCCCTGCTGTTTTGGAAGCGAGCGCAGGGAGGCCGGACTGCGAGCGGAGCCGGAAAAGCCTGAGCCGTCTGTTCGGCTCCGCTCGCAGTCCCACCTCCCTGCTGTTTCGGAAGCGAGCGCAGGGAAGCGGGACTGCGAGCGGAGCCGAACAGACAGATCGGTCTTTTTCGGCGGTGCTCGTTTTTTTCGGCGGCGGTCGCTGTTTTTCGGCGCCATTTGATTTTTTTTGGGCACTTTTTTTTGGGGTATCGGCGTATAACATGCACCCACGACTTTCCCCCGATTTTAAGGGGGAAAAAGTGCGTGTTATACGCCGATAAATACGGTAATTTGTCTTATATATCTGACTTTCACCCATAGAGCGCTGCTTTTTTGTGTTTTATATCCAACTTGAGGAGCAAACTTTGCTCGGGAAAATCTGGCTCCCTCGTTACTGCTGTAAAGCTTAGTGGGGGCTGTAGTTCATCCTCAATTATTTGCAATGGGCAGCCTGTCTCTGGGGACTATCATATCTCTCATTATCAAGGTAAAAAATAGTATCTATCAAAGATCACTCTTATTGATATTTGTTTTACCATCTCCAGGTAAAAACCAGCGGCAGCACAAGTAACCTGCTAAAAGAACTTTTATTAAAAAACAAAACTATAGAAATACATACAGTTTAACAACCACTTACTGACCAAGCCTTTTCTGGCACTTTTTGTTTACAAGTTTAACCACTTCAATACCAGGCACTTAGACACCTTCCTGCACAGACCAATTTTCAGCTTTCAGCGCTGTCGCACTTTGAATGACAATTGCGTGGTCATGCTACACTGTACACAAACAGAATTTTTATCATTTTGTTCCCACAAATATAGCTTTCTTTTGGTGGTATTTGATCACCGCGATTTTTATTTTTTGCGCAACAAAAATGGCCACTGATGATGGGCACTGATAGGCAGCACTGATGGGCACTGATAGGTGGCACTGGTATGCAGCACTGATGGGCACTCATAGGCGGCACTGATGGACACTAATAGGTGGCAATGATGGGCACTTATGGGTGGCACTGATGGGTACTTATGGGTAGCACGGATAGGGGGCATGGATGGGCACTGATGGGCACTGATAGGTGGGCACTGATGGGCATGGATGACTGGCACAGATCGGGCATCATTTGCACATGTGGATGACCAGGGGGTACATACCTGGCCATCCACATGTTGCCCACTTCCCTGGTGGTCCTAGTGGAGTCCCTGGTGGTCCAGTGTGGGCATCTGAGGGGGGGCTGCGCTGATGAACAATTAGCGCAGACCACCCCCTGTCAGGAGAGCCGCCGATCGGCTCTCTTCTACTTGCGTCTGTCAGACGCGAGTGAGGAAAAGCCGATCACTTGCTTTTCCTGTTGACATTGTGATCAGCCGTGATTGGACACGGCTGATCACGTGGTAAAGAGCCTCCGCCAGAGGCTCTTTACCGAGATCAGTGTAGCGGTGTGTCAGACACACCGCTCCACCGATCGCCACGATGCGCGCCCCCACAGGTGCCCAGCGGCATGTTATCCTGAAGGACGTCATATGATGCACAGTCAGGATAACAAAACCACCGCCCGGCATTGATTCTGCTATAGGCCAGGAAGTGGTTAAGTCAGTATTTTTTGCTAGAAAATTACTTAGAACCCCCAAACATTATATATTTTTTTTAGCAAAGACCCTATTGAGTAAAATGGCAAATATTTTATGTCACACTTTTTTTGGAGGAAAATACGCTTTAATGAATAGAAAAAAACGAACTTAACATAATATATACCCCAATTTTTGGGCAAAATATGAAAGATGATGTTACACCGAGTAAATAGATACCGAACATGTCACGCATTAAAATTGTGCACGCTCGTGGAATGGCGACAAACTTGGAAAAATCTCCATAGGCTACACTACATTTTTTACAAGTTACCTGTTTAGATTTACAGAGGAGTTCTAGTGCCTATTGCTCTCATTTACATGTATGGTGCGGACACCGTTTACATATACATGTGTAACTTGTAACTAACGGACAGATAGGGTCGCTGTAAAAAATGTTTTATTATTTATTTATTTTTTCGTTTTGTTTTTTAGCACTTTTATTCTTATTACAAGGAATGTAAACATCCCTTTAACCACCTCAGTACAGTGCATTTTCACCCCCTTCCTGACCAAGCCATTTTTCAGCTTTCAGCGCTGTCGCACTTTGAATGACAATTGCGCGGTCATAGAACACTGTACCCAGATGAAATTGTTATCATTTTGTCCTCACAAATAGAGCTTTCTTTTTGTGGTATTTGATCACCTCTGCGGTTTTTATTTTTTGCGCTATAAACAAAAGAAGAGGGACAAATTAAAAAAAAAACAATATTTTTTACTTTTTGCTATACTAAATATCCCCAAAAATATATAAGAAATTTTTTTTCCCTCAGTTTAGGCCGATACGTATTCTTCTACATATTTTTGGTAAAAAAAAATCGCAATTAGCGATTATTGATTGGTTTACGCAAAAGTTATAGCGTTTACAAAATAGGGGATAGTTTTATAGCATTTTTATTAATATTTTTTTTTTTTACTAGTAATGGCGGCGATCAGAGATTTTTATTGTGACTGCGACATTATGGCGGACACATCGGAAATTTTTTACACATTTTTGGGACCACTGTCATTTATACAGCAATCAGTGCTATTTAAATGCATTGATTCCTGTATAAATGACACTGGAAGTGAAGGAGTTAACCACTAGGGGGCGGGGAGGGGTTAATATGTTCCCTGGGAGTGATTCTTACTGTGGGGGGAGGGGACTCACAAGGGGAGGAGACCGATCGGTGTTTCTCTGTACAGAGAACACACCATCGACTCCTCTCCTCTGACAGGACGTTGATCTGTGTGTTTACACACGCAGATCCACGGTCCCGCTGTGTTACCGGGCAATCGCAGGTGCCCAGCGGACATTGCGGCCGCTGGGCACGCGCATCGGGTGACCAGTGACACGGCGGGCCTGGAGGGCCGTGAAGGGGAGGACGTCATATGACGTCCTCCCACGCTGAGAGCTGCGCTGCCTGGCCGTCAATAGACGACCGGCGGTCGCGAGGTAGTTAATAGAAATAAGTGATGACAGGTCCTCTTTATGGGGAGACCCCAAATCTCTCCTCTACCTTTAAAAGCAAAAGATCAAAAAAAATTGATCTTTTACTGTAAAAAAAAATATTGTTTACTTCCACCCTAGACCATAAGTGATATCATGACGTTGCTTCAGTTCTCCAAGAGCATAGAGGCTATCAAAAACAAAAAAAAAAGATAGAAATAAAAGAAAAGATAAAAAGGTGCTATAAAGGGGAAAAGAGAGAAAAAGAAAAATGAAAGAAAAGAGAGAAAAAGATGGGGGGGGTAAACAAACTGAAAAAATAAGTAAAAATATCAAAAGAAGGACAATCCATAGGGAAAATGGGCCTATTCATACCTTGAGGAATTCTAGTTCCAAGCATGAAGATCAGGTATACCTCACATCCAGGGGCGGGCTGGGCCGGGGGGCAGAGTGGCAATTTCCCCCTGGGCTGCTCTGATTCCCTGTAAATGGGCCGCTGTGCGGCCAGCTCAGAACTGCGCATGTGCAGTTTTCGGACTGGCCAAGTGCTACTGCTGGGGCAGCTCCGGCAGGGGGGGGTTAACTGGGCTGGATCCTGAATTAGTGGCCGAATTGCAGTGAAATAACACAACACAGTGATCCCTTCATCCGGTGCTGCAGCTGCGATGTGTCCTGTGGCAGGGATGTTGGCTATACCTGTCACAGCCTGGGCTGAGTGTGTGTTCCGTCTTGCAGAGTACACAGTACAGCCCTCCTCTACACTACACCAATGGGAGAACAATCAGCTCTGCCTCTTCCCGCCCCTCTCTCCCTGTGCCCGCCCACACTCAATGCAGTGAAGGGGATATGCGGGCGGGAAACTTTAAAGTCAGCAGCCACAACGTCCCATCCTAAACATGAAGACACTGACTGAGCCAGTGAGCCTCCTGCTGGGACTGTGCATTGTGCAAGTGAGTGAGCTGTGACCAGACTCTCCCCTCCTCCCTCTCTTCCTTCCTACTCTGTTTCTCCCTCAGCCTTACCATTTAACCTCTTGCCTGCCAGGCACTTTCACCCCCTTCCTGCCCAGGACAATTTACAGCTAAAAAAAGATTAAACATTAAACCCAGGTTCACATTGGAGCAATTTGGCATGCAATTTGATATGTCAAATCGCATGCCAAGTCAGTGGCAATTAGCAGCAATGGCACCATCCGAATCGGTGCAACGCCGCATCGATTCCACTTGTGGTGTCACACCGATTCCCAAAAGTCATTTCTGTACTACTATTGGCAACTTCGGAGTGCGATTTCAATCGACATTTGTACAGGAACCTGCACAGATATCTGAAATCGCACCCCAAAGTCGGGACTGACATGCGAGTATGAAATCGTTCAATAGTTAAGCTGAACTCACTTGATTTCATTCCCGATGTCAGTGTGAACCTGGGCTCTGAATGACAGTTGCGCGGTCAAGCAACACTGTAACCATATTATATTGTTGTCCTTTTTTCACACAAATGGAGTTTTCGTTTTGGTGTTATGTAATCACAACTGGAGGGTTTTATTTTTTGCTAAATTTATTAAAAAAGACTGAATTAAAAAAAAAAAAAAAATAATATATATATATATATATATATATATATATTTTTGTAAATACAGTGCCTTGAAAAAGTATTCATACCCCTTGAAATGTTCCATATTCTGTCATGTTACAACCAAAAACGTAAATGTATTCTATTGGGATTTTATGTGACAGACCAACACAAAGTGGCACATAATTGTGAAGTGGAAGGAAAATGATAAATGGTTTTCTTTTTGCGATTCGGCACTGCGTCACTTTAACTGACAATTGCGCAGTCTCTCAAACAAAACTGACGTCCTTTTATTCCCACAAATAGAGATTTCTTTTGGTGGTATTTGATCACCTCTGCGGTTTTTATTTTTTGCGCTATAAACAAAAAAAGAGCGATAATTTTGAAAAATACACATTATCTTTTACATTTTGCTATAATAAATATCCCCCAAAAATATATAAAAAAAATAATTTTTTCCTCAGTTTAGGCCGATAAGTATTCTTCTACGTATTTTTGGTAAAAAAAAAAAAAAATCGCAATAAGCGTTTATTAATTGGTTTGCGCAAAATTTATAGCGTTTACAAAATGGGGATAGTTTTATGGCATTTTTATTAATAATTTTTTTTTTTTACTAGTAATGGCGGCGATCATCGATTTTTATCGTGACTGTGACATTATGGCGGACACGTTGGACATTTTTCACACCATTGGGACCATTGTCATTTATACAGCAATCAGTGCTATACAAATGCACTGATTCCTGTGTAAATGACACTGGCAGTGAAGGGGTGAACCACTAGGGGGCAGTGTAGGGGTTAAGTATGTCCTGGGGAATGATTCTAACTGTGGGGGGGCGTGGCTAAGTGTGACACGTCACTGATCTCTGCTCCCAAGCAGAGATCAGTGACACTCACTAGGCAGAATGGGGAGATGCTTGTTTACTTTAGCATCTCCCCATTCTTCCTCTCCGTGACCCGACTCACGGAGGTCCCGGCCGGCACACGCGCGATGTCACGGCGGCAAATTTAAAGGGACGTACAGGTACACCCATTTGCCTAGCCGTGCCATTCTGTCGATGTGCATCGGTCAGGAACCAGGTAAACGGCCTCCTTTACTCTAAAAACATTAACTAAAATCTAGTGGAACCAACTGCCTTCAGAAGTCAACTAATTAGTAAAGAGAGTCCCCCTGTGTGTAATGTAATCTCAGTATAAATACAGCTGTTCTGTGAAGCCCTCGGAGGTTTGTTAGAGAACCATAGTGAACAAACAGCATCATGAAGGCCAAGGAACACACCAGACAGGTCAGGGATAAAGTTCTGGAGAAGTATAAAGCAGGGTTAGGTTATAAAATAATATCCCAAGCTTTGAACATCTCACGGAGCTCTGTTCAATCCATCATCCGAAAATGGAAAGAGTATGGCACAACTGCAAACCTACCAAGACATGGCCGTCCACCTAAACTGACAGGCCGGGCCAGGAGAGCATTCATCAGAGAAGCATGGTAACGCTGGAGGAGCTGCAGAGATCCACGGCTCTTTACCAAGATCGGGGTCATGCTGTCATTGCTGTGTCATATTTGTCTTAATTCATAACATCAATACATGTTAAAAAATCCGGTGGGCATGGATGGTGGGCTGATTCAGTGGTACAATGGGCCACTCGACTGTACTTGCCCCCCAGGCTTAAGGCTGCCAGCCCTCCCCTGCTCACATCTATTAAGTACGGAGAATCTATCTCCTTCTCTCACCATATTCTAATATTAGTTGATATTGGAAAGAAGATTGGCAAAGAAGATTTTATCTCATCAAATTCCACACTGTATTGTGTGATAAACATGATGCCCCGTGATTCTAAATATTTATTTCCAGCATGGGCTTTAGGCTTGTCTTTCAATAAGTTTTCTCTATTTTTTTTTTTTTTGCAAAAGAGTATGCCAGTTCTAGTGCCCTTCTTTTGTAGCCTATGTCATAACATCTGTTTTTCATACCCACTGCCTATTTTTCAAAGCTTTGTAATAAAGAACAATTTTCTCAGGCTCTAATGAACTGCCCCTTAGGAAACACTCTAATGAGATGAGGTGGGTGACAGCTGCCAATGTGGAGTAAAGAATTTTTCCAATTGGTTTGCGATAAAATATTAATGATCAACATGGGAGCCAATTAAATTTACATCTAAAGAATCAATGTGAGAGATATGCTTAGTGATCCAACTTGGCAGACTGATGACAGGAATGGTTTATCTCTTATTATGTGACCTACCGAGGGTTCATATGTGCATTATCATGGTTTCCTGTTACTCTTGATCCAAATGAGAGAGTGTGTGTGTGTGTGTGTGTGTGTGTGTTTGTGTTCTTCTTCATTAGCACACCTGGACAAGTGTTTGGAAGTTACATTTACTACAAAACCAAGAAAAAAGGCCTTTAAAACAAATGTGATTGTCTTGTTTCTTAAAGGTGAAGCCAAAGTTAATTAACATTGTTTTTTTAATAAATTACAAAATCTACTGGGGGCATGTCTCAATTAATAAAAGATAAGGGGTTAATGATAAGAAAGAGTATTAGAGATAAGGGTTAACATCTCCAAATATGTGTTGCTCCTCTCATCAACCCATTTATAGGTTGTCATAAGTGGGAACAATTTTCACTCCTTTTGAAGCGACACCTCTTTGGAGATATCAAAAAATACATTGTGAGTCCTCAAAAAGTACTTTTAGTATTAAGTGGTTCAAATCTGCCAAATATAATTAACAATATTCTGTGTGCTGTTTCAAAGCTTTCAAACCGAACCTGTGACATCACTCGTCAACCACTTTGACTTTGCATCCCCTGTTTGTTTCCCACTTTTTTTTGTATAATGTGCACTGTGTCTTTTATAAGAGGGTAATCTTGAAGTGATTGTAAAGTCAGAGTTTTTTTTTTTTTTATCTTAATGCATTCTATGCATTGAGATAAAAAGCCTTCTGTGTGCACCACCCCCCCCCCAGCCCCCCTAATACTTACCTGAGCCCCATCTCTATCCAGCGATGTCCACGAGTGAATTGGCCATTCGGGACTCTCCCTCCTGACTGGCTGAGACACAGCAGTGGTGCTATTGGCTCTCACTGCTGTCAATCAAACTCGGTTAGCCAATCAGGAGAGAGGGGGTGGGGCCAAACCACAGCTCTATGTCTGAAAATGGACACACGGAGCTGCAGCTCGGCTCAGGTACCCTCATAGCAAGCTGCTTGCTGTGGGGGCACACAACAGGAGGAAGGGGCCAGAAGCTCCAGCCAGGGACCTGAGAAAATGAGGATCTGGGCTGCTCTGTGCAAAACCCCTGCACAGAGCAGGTAAGTATAACATGCTTGTTATTTTAATAGAAAAAAAACGAGACTTTACAATCACTTTAAGCAACCTAAAAAACAAGTCCCCAGAGGTTCACAAATGAACCCAATGCTAGTGACAATGGGTTTATAAACAGAAAGAAAAATCCCCTTGTTTACCCAACTTTTCAGACAATTTCTCATCCAATATACCCTTAGGCACTACAAAAGCAATAATGGTATTTAATTCATCTTTAAGGGGAGACAGGATCACTATTCAAATTAATATTTTTTGACCAGTGAGTTGTCTCAGGGTTTCTTTATGGTAATATACAAAACAGAGTTCAAAACAGCAAACTCTTTATCTTGTTTCAGCATATGGTCCGAATGAATTTTAGGAACTCTCTTTATTCTCTCAGCTAAAGAAATCAATTATTTCCCTTTGTTTCTGAAATAAATCCAAGACTTCTGCCCTCTCATGTATGGGATAACAGTCTTATTTATATTTGGTAGAGACACAGTGCCCACTTACCATACGTAGATGCAGGCACTGGTCCCTTTTAAGGCAGGATTCACACCTATGCCGTTTTAGTGCTTTTTGCATTTTGCAGATTTGCACTACAGAACGTGTTCCATAGGAAACAATGTAAAATGGACTGTAGTGCAAATCTGCAAAATGCAAAAAGCACTAAAACTGCATAGGTGTGAATCCAGCCTAACACTTGTTCCCAGACACACCCAGGGAAGAAAGGTTTCTCTGTTTTCTTAGTTCAGAAGCACAGATAGTTACATAGTTACATAGTTACATAGTTACATAGTTAGTTAGGTTGAAAAAAGACACAAGTCCATCCAGTTCAACCACAAATAAAAAATAAAAAAAAATATATATATATATACATATATATATCATACAATCCCCTATACCCCATTCCATACCCACAGTTGATCCAGAGGAAGGCAAAAAAAAAACCAGCAGAGCATTCTCCAATTTGCTAAAGCAGGGGAAAAAAATTCCTTCCTGATCCCCCGAGAGGCAATCGGATTTTCCCTGGATCAACTTTACCTATAAATGTCAGTACCCAGTTATATTATGTACATTTAGGAAAGTATCCAGGCCTTTCTTAAAGCAATCTACTGAGCTGGCCAGAACCACCTCTGCAGGGAGTCTATTCCACATTTTCACAGCTCTTACTGTGAAGAAACCTTTCCTTATTTGGAGATGAAATCTCTTTTCCTCTAGACGTAAAGAGTGCCCCCTTGTCCTCTTTGTTGACCGTAAAGTGAATAACTCAACACCAAGTTCACTATATGGACCCCTTATATATTTATACATGTTGATCATATCCCCCCTTAATCTCCTCTTATCAAGGGTGAATAAATCCAGTTCCTCTAATCTTTCCTCATAGCTGAGCTCCTCCATGACACTTGATAAAGCATAAGTAGCTGTCCAAGTTTTCTGCAGCCAGGTGATAGGCCCAACCTGCAGGCAGCCAGGCCAGAGCATAATTGCCCACAGCAAGACTCAGCTAAGGTAGAGAGCACTTCTCCATTTGCTATTAGACTCTGCCACTCCTAACTATTTTTGGATGTGCATGTGACTGCAAATTTATGTGTGATTTGCCAGTTTGAACTTTTTTAATATCAGGTGCACTGCATGGCCTTTGAGCCATTGACAGCAGGGTAAGATAGACCAATAAGTCAACCTCCTCATCAAAGTGGCTGCACACAATAGCCACATTGTCAATGTATGTTGGAACATTGCTACTATGGATATTGTCCTATGCACACAGAATGCTGTGTAATAAATAGTGTGCACCCTCTTTTCCCCATAGTTTAAATAAAAGCTAGGAAATCGCCCACAAAAAGAGACAATGATATATAGGCCTAAAATGAGAAGCAGAAATGTTGCACACAGTAGCAGAGTAGCAGAGCTTAAAGCAGAGTTTCAACCATTTAAAAGTCAGCATCTACAAAAAGTGTAGCTGCTGACTTTAAATAATCAGACACTCACCTTTCCCACGGTCTAGCGATGAGGGCACACAAAGCCTCGTTCCTCTCCCCCTCCTCTCCACGGCGCCGGCATCCTAGCTGTGGTCCAGATCACGGGCTGTGGAGCAGCCACGTAATTCCCACTTTTGAGATTCTGCAACCTAGCCTTAAGCTGGATATGTATGCAATCAGTGGGTATATTGTATATGTATGTATAGTTTGTAAGGGTTATAAATATATATATCATGGGTCTTTGGGCCTGAAGTTTATGCTACCCTCTTGGAAGGTGGCTCCAGGAGGATGGGAGCAGAAGTATAAATGCCAGTTAGGGGAATCCTGCAGATGGAACTTCACTGCAGGAGAGTCCTTGAGGGGTGTGCACAAGCCACTACCAGTAGACCTAACAGGAAACTTGAGCTACTAACCATGTGTCAAGTATTATTTGTCTTGGCTTAAAGTGGTTGTAAAAAAAAAAAAAACCTGCAAGACAAAAGGCATAATAAGCTAGTATGCATAGCATACTAGCTCATTATGAAATACTCACCTTAGATCGAAGCCCCTGCAGCGGTCCCAGCACACTACTCTGCCCAGCGACATGTCTCCCGGAGTTATTTCTGGGTATCGCAGACTCCGTCGTGTGATTGGCTGAAGCCGCGATGATGTCACTCCTGCGCGAGAGCCGCCGTTAATGGCACAACAACTGAAGCAATGGCATGAATGAGCCATTGCATCAGTGCGCACAGGGGATATCTCCTAAACCATGTAGGAGATATCCACGGTAGCTACAGGTAAGCCTTATTATAGGCTTACCTGTAGTGAAAAGTGGTTGTAAAGGGTTTACAACCACTTTAAGGACAGTTAAATACTGCTGAGTTCAGCTAAAAGGCACATCAAGTCAGCATGTGAGAGAGGCTGAAGTTGTCTTCCAGTGAGAGGGGGTGGAATCATTTCTGTAAGCTAGTCATGGTAGGTATTCTTTTTGAACTTGTCGGGTACCCAGTACACACTAACCCTCTCTTTCTCAGAGATCTCTTAATAAACTTTGTATCAAGCAAAGATTGAGTGGAGTTTCTTAAATAAATTTCTGCTGAATGGTGGGTGAGTGCTGTGGGGCATTTGTGGAACTGTTACCCCTAGACATGCTAGGAGGGCCCAATGATAGTTTACAGCCTTTTAAAGGGTTACCACTGCAAAGTTGAGAAAGAAAATTAAATTCAGAAATTTGACTATTTATTATAGAGTTAAAAGGGATAAAAATAGAAATAAACTTCTGTTTTGGGCATAATGGCCTCTTCTGCTGGTGGGAGCACACTGAAAATTACTACCTAGTTGCTACCTGATTTTTAATGGTCTGAATGCAAGATAGACTCTAAGCAGAGGTGGCTCTCTAATTAGGCAAATTAGGCAGCCGCCTTAGGCCTCGCACTCCCAGGGGCCTCGCGGCCGCCTACTTTGCTTGACGTGTGTGGGAGTTGGAGGGAATATCCCCCAGTCGGTGTCCCCAGGGCCGTCTCTCTGCCCGCTACTACTTTTACCCCTGTTTAAGATTTGCCTAAGGCCTCACAAAGTATAGAGCCGCCTCTGACTCTAAGCCTTGACAAATAACCATCACTATTACCTCATCTACTGCCAGGACAGATCTGGCTTTCAAACATTGCTGTAGGTTATACGGATTAGCAGGTTCTTATGGCTGGGTCAAAGATAGGATTGCAGACATCAGCACATTATACTGATCACTGCAAGCCCAAACACAACATGGCTGCCACAAATTAAGCCAATTTAAATTGGAAGTGTAGCCTAAAATACGTCTGCCTAAAAATGTTGCCTCCCCTTTCTCTCTTTCGCTCACCTATGCTGCAGACCATTTGTAAATGAGAGCAGTGCAAATACTTATTTTTCTTCAGTTTGGGTGCCATCACTTGATCTAGAAGCAGCGGCTTCCCTGTGTTAGTGAGTGGTTTCTGCTGGAGATGGGCAGGAGCACCAACAATGGAAGGGCAATGGAAGCCAGTGGATGACCTCAACGCTCTGTGAGTTCAGCACTATTGTTATTTACACTCCTCTAGTTTACAAATGGTATGCAGCATAGACAGAAGGAGGGGGCAGCATAGACAGAAGGAGGGGGCAGCATAGACAGAAGGAGGGGGAGGCAACATTTTTATACAGACTTATATTGGTCTTTGTTTCTTCCTCTTTGCCCATTTTGTCAGTCCCTCGGATGTTCTATACTGTTTTGAATCCGCATGAAGCTCATAATGCGAGGAGGGGACTTGCTTTCTGAAGTGGCCATTAGTTATATGGACCAGATGGTTCTCATGGCTGGATCCGAGTTAGGATTTCCAATACCATCATCCCAATAGCAGTAAGTACAAACACAAAATATCTGCCATGATGTGGGGTTCATTTAACCATTTTGTCAGCATCTAGGATGTTCTATAAGGCCAGGCCATACTGTTTTTTTGTATAAAGCTCATGATACATACTATCAGAAGGGATACTATTCATCTTTCTATGACTAATACTTTGGAATATATATTAGAAATTAAAATTTTTCCTTTGCAACTGAGAAAATTTGTGTTGTTTCCCAGTTTGAACAGACCTCTGTTTCCCTGCTGAGTTATAGTTGCACAAAAGTTTTTTCAAGGCTTGTAAGGTGATAGTTTGATCAACTTTATCTACACAACAAACCAACAAGTCCTGTCAGAAACACGTTGGTATGTAGGTGTTTATTTAGGTCTGCAGGCCTGAGCTATCTTTACAATTCTAAACATTTGTCTAACTATTGACTACTGAATTAAAAATATATAATTTTAATTAAAAAATATAATTGCACTTCTATATTTAGTGTTACATAGCATGTCTCTTATATAATCCGCCTGCCTGCTCATATGTTTTTAAAATTTTATTTTAGTACCACTTTAAGTAATCCTCAGCCCTAAAATATGCATTTTAATGTGTGCAATAAATACAAAAATGACTCTGGCAGCAAAGATTGCGTACATACTCTAGAATACTTTTGGTGCTTTTTTTCAGTGCTTTTTCAGGTTTTGTTAATGAAAGCTGGTGGGTGTGGGTCATATTGACAAAGTAGCTTAGCCAAAGTGTTTTTAGACCATGCACTTAAGCTAGTCATACACTGAATGAAATTCAGCTGGTTCTTTTTATTTTGTAATTATAAATCTGCCTGGTTTTATGTAAATAGGATGCAGTAGCTGCATGTTAAAGAAAGTGGCTGCTATACACCTTTGAGGAATGAGGAGGATGTGCCTTTTGCTACCAAGTTGTCTCATTGAGGTGCTGCTTCCACCGAGCTCTGTGGTGCAAACTTACAAACTGTCCTGGATTTGGTGGGAAAGTTTCACTTTTTATTTAGCTGTCCCATGAAGGCTGTGTTCTGAGATCATAGCGCAAAGCTTGCTGAATCTGGCTTTACCTCTACCTAGCAGCCCTGCCCCTATTATATTGTGCCCATAGCAAAATCATATGCAAATCCCATATCGGCTCATTCTTATGCAAATCTTTTCTCCACTCCAAAGCAATTCAGCAAATTGTTCTTGCTGTGCTTGTGTGGTGGGACAGAACAGTATCTTTAAGCTAGGTCCTTGTTTGGTGCTGAGAAGGGGGAAGCAGTGAAAGAGCTGATAAGGGGAAGAGAGCTTTGAAGTGCTGCTCCCCCACACTGTACACCTATGCAGACACCCATTGAGGGTCCTCTGTGGGGAAAACAAAGTGGTACCAGTCATGTTAGGATGGAGGCGGATGTGGGTCTATTACTCCACCACTTTGGGGATATTTTAGTAAACCTCTACATTCTATATGCTATGTTGTGCTTTATACATATGATCATGCACTTCATTAACTATGTTGTACATTTTAATTCTTAGCTCTGCACTGCATACACTATGTTGTACATTATACTCCTGTCCCTGCACTATTTTCACTATATTGTACATTATACTGCTGGCCCCTGCACTGTGTACACTATGTTGTACATTGTAATCCTAATCCCTGCACTGCATTCACTATGTTGTACACTGTATACCCTATGTTGTATATTATACTACCCCCTGCATTCAAAATCAAATGATGTTTTCTGTTTTTTCTGGCAAATGTGTTTGCAGTGCAATTGGTGTTTATCACTATATTCTGTGATAGAGTTGCTGTGTTGCCACACTATAAATAGACTGCACAGACTAAAAGCTGTAGTTTTATATGTAAAATGTATGTATGCATTTTTCTGATATGTTGGTCGTTGGAGAAAAGACACAGTCTACAGCAGGGATCCTCAAACTACGGTCCTCCAGCTGTTGCAGAACTACACATCCCATGAGGCATTGTAAAACTTTGACATTCTCAGGCATGACTAGACATGATGGAAATTGTAGTTCCTGAACAACTGGAGGGCCATAGTTTGAAGATCCCTGGTCTACAGTCTTTAAAACAAAACTATAAATTACACATATAGCACAAATGGTGTAACTCTGTAACATAAAAGTGATTAGTGAATAAAGTCCAATTCTAAAAGAGGTGTCCATACAAAGAATCCCTAGTAAAATTTAAAATTAACAAAAGGAAAAGCAGTAAATGTAACTTTTCTTCTTTATAATCCACCGCTGTGAAAACACTTCCAGTATCCTCTACTCTCCAAAATCAAACAAGACACCACTGTGTAACAATCACTTTCCACTCGGTGCATGCCAGAATAACTCACCAGAAATGTATAACTGTAAGCATAATTAAATCTCGAATGACTTGTCCTTTTCCAAGACAACCTTCCAAATTTGTCTCTTCACATATTACTCCGGCCAATATTCTCCAGATCAAGACAAGATAGAAGAAAACTCCAAGCAGTGTGATGCCATTTAAAATATTTAATAAAAGGTTGACACAACCAAATTGCACTGACATTTTAATCATAAAAAGCAGCATGAATCGATATCCACATGTTCAAATTGCTCTTAGCTGATGTCTTCTAAATATGGATAACAAGCAGGCTGCTACAGGATTCACTACAACTCACAGCCCCAGGGGGGTAAACAACAGTGTATTATTAATATTTGTAAGTATTTAACAGTCTAGAGAGTCTTGATACATCTCATGGACTCTTACATGTTATAGCTGCAGATAATTAACCCTGTGCCACAAGGCACACAAATTGGGAATGTATCAATCCACGTCCTGATTCACATTCACAGTGCCATGTATCAAGGATGTAGACTGTGCCTCCAATGCCAACAATCATATCAAGGGAAATATACTGTACATTTTTAATGTGCTTTGCTTGCCTGCATGATAGAGCTATTAGGGCTTGAGCTCTAACTTACATTCCATATATACAGCTCATCATTATATGTATTGATGATGTACTCACAGATGATCACAACATGACAGGTGGTCAATAATTCAAACCATATAATGGAAGTCTGTGTGTCACCCACTGTTACAAGATCTATCTAAATAAGGATGAGTATTTCAAATCCCTCCATCAGCCTAACATGTTTAATTAGTAAGTTAGAGAGGAGCATATGCCTCTTGAGTATATACTTTATAGTAAAGATTGCCTTCAACTGTAAATATCCTAAAAATGGGGGGGGGGGGGGGGGACTACCCAGAAATTACTTCTTACAGGTTGCTTTGAAATATTAATGCTATCTCTTGAATGGAATGGGTATCCTGCCTAATTTTAAAAGACTTGATTGTTATAAAGTTTGTGTGCAGGTTCAATAGCATATGTTGAAGGAGTTACATTGAGTGATAACTGCAATATGGGAAAAATAAAGAAAATTATATAGAATGGCAGTTCCTTGCAATTTGTTGTGCCATGCCATTGTTGTGCCATTGAAAGCCATGCTTTCTGATAATAAAGCTAGCAAAGAGGGGGCCCCTGGTGGTGGACCTTTAAGGCACGTACAACAATAAAGTAAATTGAAACAGATTTATTTATTAATTAAATAGATATAAAATCATATCATAGGAAGATAATATGAACAACATGATTATCAGCAATACAGAGTGCAATTGGCTATAGGACTTGTCACCTTACGCGTTTCGGAGCGCTGAAAGTCTCCTTCCTCAGGGGTGGATGTGTAGCACAAAGCACAATTAAATCAAGGTAGAGTATTGCAAAAATATTCCATGCTATTTACTTAAAAATACAACAGAACAGATCAGACAATATGAGTGGTGTCCTTATCTCCAAGGCTCCCAGAGGTGGATGGTATAAAAATAGCTATTGAATGTTTTTACTGCCAATGGGCAGCAAGGCCCTTAATATCCCCAAAAAAACGCTGAGTAAGCTGAGGGAAACACTGGGGCTAGATGGCGCTTGGCCCTGAGATAGTAGTGAAGGTGGTGAATGATTTAGTATGAGCTCCAAAACAGCGGTATTGTATGACAACTGAAGCGATAGTCGAAATATGCTACTTGATGTAAGTTTCAGAAATATTGTCGTCTTGTAGGAGAGCTTAAGGAAAACATCTGACCGTCCGTCTGGCGTTCCGCAGACAAATGCTGTGGAACAGACAGCCATTAATGTCTAAACCACTGGCAACAAAAGTGAGTACACCCCTAAGTGAAAAGACCAAGATAAACTTATTTGGTTCAGATGGTGTCAAGCGTGTGTGGCGGCAACCAGGTGAGGAGTACAAAGACAAGTGTGTCTTGCCTACAGTCAAGCATGGTGTCATGGTCTGGGGCTGCATGAGTGCTGCCGTCACTGGGGAGCTACAGTTCATTGAGGGAATGATGAATGCCAACATGTACTGTGAAACACTGAAGCAGAGCATGATCCCCTCCCTTCAGAGAATGGGCCGCAGGGCAGTATTCCAACATGATAACAACTCCAAACACTCATCCAAGATGACCACTGCCTTGCTAAAGAAGCTGAGGGTAAAGGTGATGGACTGGTCAAGCATGTCTCCAGACCTAAACCCTATTAAGCATCTGTGGGGCATCCTCAAACGGAAGGCGGAGGAATGCAAGGTCTCTAACATCCACCTGCTGCATGATGTCATCATTGAGGAGTAGAAGAGGACTCAAGTGGCAACCTGTGAAGCTTTGGTGATGTCCAAGAGAGTTAAGGCAGTGCTGGAAAATAATGGTGGCCACACAAAATATTTGACACTTTTCACTCAATTTGGACATTTTCACTTAGAGGTGTACTCACTTTTGTTGCCAGCGGT
>CM053031.1:203131086-203182512 GCA_028564925.1 Lithobates sylvaticus
CATGCACGTCCCAGACCCAGAAATGTCGGATCACGTACTACGTACCTTGCGGTGCCGAAATCTTCTCCCCAACTCCTTTTGGGTGCCAATCTATGGTCAGCCAATGCAGTTAAACTGAACTATCATCTATGACTGACACAGACCACCTCAACAATGTTGAAGTACTGTAAATGCCCTAAAGTGACAAATCAACACATGTTGAATATCAGAGGAGGTTGGACACCATTACCTAAGCCAGGACCCGGAGGTAGATCCTGAAAAGCCATCACCATCTTCATCGCTACCTGCAACTTTAGTTACAGTGTTTGTGAGCGGGCACCTGCCCATTTAATCCTATGGACACTGTATACAGACACCATTGTCTTTGTTCACATTTCTAATACCTGTAATGCCACTGGATGCAAGTTCATTTAAATCCATAGACACCGTATACAGACACCTATGCTTTCGCCAACATCCCTGGCATCTGTAGTCCTACTGGATACAATACCATTGAACCAACATACATTGTGACCACTTGTGCTTAGGCTATACAGGAAAAGTCTGCATCCTCTATTGGTTAACCAAATACCAGTTAAATTTGCTCTGCTCTACCATTCACAATTCATTCATCTACCATTCTTTAAGTGCTAGCTAAAGATCTGCCGGATTCCACTGAGTTACTTTTAACCCCTTTAATCCCTTCTCATTCTCCACAAGGGACAGGTTTTTTTAAAGGGGTCTCATTTATTTGTAACACTGCTTAAAAGAGCCAGACAATTTAAAACACAACATTTTTTATATTTTGCCAGTTGTTTTGATGTTAAGTACCTGTGAGCTGAGGAGACAGAAAGGAGTGGTCTGGCATAGTCAACAAAGTGCCAGTCCCCTACCTTTATGCTGCCTGTTCACATAAGCTTCGTTGACAAACAGGGTTTGATTGTATTTAACCACATTGTGTCTCTTTGCATTCTACCCTAACAAAAATCCTTAGATTGTATAATTGCATTTGTGGCAATATGGACTACAACCGTAAAGTACAATGATCTTCCAGTAATTTCCTGCATTGCATGTCCATCTAGTGCTCAGTGTTATCAATTGACCTCATATTTGTGAGCTAAAACAAAAAAGGGATTGTGTGATGGGTAGTTCCTCAGACTGATAATTGCTTCACACGATTATGTGCCTGGACTACATATCCCAGGGATCTTTGCTACCATCAGGGAGACTGCTGGGAGTAGCTATAGAAGAGGCAAAAGCCCACGTGGAGATCTCTTCCTCGTGGGCCTGATGTGAGACGAGCTTCACATCGGGAGATCGATACGGCAGATCCGCTGCATGAGTCGCTACATGAGTTACCATCTGGAAGACATTGAATCAGCCTGCTCGTTTGTGACTCACCCAACCTTTACAAATCTTTTTTAATGGTTTCACTGGGACACTTTGCACAAACATCTCTACCTTAGGAATACTTTACTGAACGTACTTTGAACACTGTACCTAGACGCCTTTAATCATCCTCACTACAAGAAACATATTGCTTGCTACTACACCTTATTGGATTACAGTTCCTATATGGATTACAGCTCCTATATGCCAGTGAAGACCATCAGCTCTGCAACGGGGACATTACTGTCATTACTGCTATAAGGGCCCTTACCTTTAAGTCAGACCTCTCAGAGTAACAGCTAATAGGCTGGTCAAGGACTCCCTCTACAGAAGTTTGGCAGTATAATCAGTTCGCTGTGTTTAACCTTACAGGTGCTAGCAGTACTTCATTGAGAACGTGTATATAACATACTGTTTTCTTGCTAATATCTTGCTTTGCGTTATACGGAGGAATTCCTTTGCTGAGTTGGCGCTGTTCCCCAAAACTCAGCGGATCCATTTACCTCCTCTTTGCGACAACATTCTTTATCTGTTCTAGTAAATATTATCAGAACATAAATACACAGAGTTGTCTGATTTATTGCTTTAAGGTGGTGCAAGGATGTCGGAACCCAGAATGTCAGGTAAGTTGGAATGTTCCTCAGGTCATGGCAGTTCAGATGAGCAGGTAATTCCAAGCAGTCCCTTAGGGGGTCGTGTTACACATTTAATACTAGTGCTTTATTGTCTTTAGATAAGATATCCTTATGACGTACAAAGGAGTACATAACGTAAGACTGTATAACTCTTGCCACAGTAAATAAACGTAAACTGCTTCATCCGTATTGTGCAAGTTTCTTATTACTTGTGTCAACAGGTAATAATGACTGAACCCAGGGTGTCAGGACTTGCAGAGTTGGGGCAACCAGTGGGGTACAGATTCTACCAGCGGTCCTCACAAGGGTAGCACTACACACACATTAAATATATACACACACCATGAATAAGAACACAAAAACATTTTTCACTCGTGGTTAGCGTTTGGCTGAAGCCATTTATTATCAATCAACTGTGTTTACTCTTTTTAAAATCATATTGGCAACAGAAACTACCCAAATGACCCTGATCAAAAGTTTACATACCCTGGTGATTTTGGCCTGATAACATGCACACAAGTTGACATAAAGGGGTTTGAATGGCTATTATAAAGGTAACCATTCTCACCTGTGATCTGTTTGCTTGTAATTGGTGTGTGTATAAAAGGCCAATGCGTTTCTGGACTCCTGACAGACCCTTGCATCTTTCCTCCAGTAGAAGGAAGAGAGAGCGGCGCTGCTCTAAGCGTAATACGTTAGTTTAAAAGGCTTTAATAATAAACTCACATTTGAACAGTGGTATACAGTCATAGGTTGTATGGTTCTGATAGCTGTGATATCCTCCAGCCTTGGAGCTACGGATGCCACCGGAGCGGCCGGGGACAGATCCATCACTGCTGCCCAGCTGGAACCGAGGGAACACCCAGGACAGCTAACAGAACCATACAACTTAGGCCCCTTTAACACATGCAGACCGTATGTCCGTATTTCATCCATCCGTTTTCGGATGAAATACGGACATACATGCATCCCTATGGGATAGCATGTGTCATCGGATGAACATCCGCTGACACCCGATATAATCCGTCTCCGCTATGGTTCCGATTCTGCAGACGGAGGAAAATCCTATTTTTCTTTCCGTCTGCAGAGCGGATCGGATGAACACAGACAGACAGTCTGCATTCATCTGATCCACCATAGAGGAGAGCGGAGATCTGACTGGGCGGTCCCTGCACAGTGTGCAGGGACCGCCCTGTCATCCGCCGGCTCAGCGGGGATCAGCGGAGCGCAGTGGCAGACTAAGTGGGGTGCGGGCCGCACCAGGTGCCACACACTGGGGGGGTGTCAGGCCGGCGCCCCCCTCCGCGATGGAAGCGGGGACGGCGCGCTGATATAACATATTAGCGGCGCAGCGAGTGACAGGCAGCGGCAGGTGAGGTGAGAGGAGGGGGAGGGTGTTCGCCGCTCTCCGCGGCTCTGATCTGTCTTGGCTGTGTCATACAGCCGAGCAGAGTGAAGCCGCCAGCTCCCCCTCCTCCTTGTAGAGCTGTGTGTCCCGCGCTGACACTCCTGACCTGAGGTAGGTACATTATGGGTCGTAGGGGGGGGGTCTGTACTGAAGGGGGGTCACTAGTCTGTACTGAAGGGGGGGGTCTGCATTGTAGGGGGGGCTGTACTAAAGGGGGGGTCTGCATTGTAGTAGGGGGGGTCTGCATTGTAGGGGGGTCTGTACTGTAGTAGGGGGGGGCTCTGCATTGTAGGGGGGCTCCACTGTAGGGGGGGTCTGTATTGTAGGTGGGTCTGTGTAACATGCAGGGGGTCCAGAGCTGTTAGGGGGGTGTCTGTGTAACATACAGGTGTCCAGAGATGCAGGGTGCTGTGTAATGTAGAGGGGTCTAGAGGTGCAGGGTGCTGTGTAATGTAAAGGGGTGCAGGGTTCTGTGTAATGTAAAGGGGTGCAGAGGTGCAGGGTGCTGTGTAATGTAGAGGGGTCCAGAGGTGCAGGGTAAGGTGTAATGTAAATGGGTCCAGAGGTGCAGGGTGCTGTGTAATGTAAATGGGTCCAGAGGTGCAGGGTGCTGTGTAATGTAAAGGGGTCCAGAGTGCTGTGTAATGTAAAGGGGTCCAGAGGTGCAGGGTGCTGTGTAATGTAAAGGGGTCCAGAGGTGCAAGGGCTGTGTAATGTAAAGGGGAACAGAAGTGCAAGGGCTGTGTAATGTAAAGGGGTCCAGAGGTGCAGGGTGCTGTGTAATGTACACAGTAGTGACAAAGAGATATTTAAGGATGCAGAGGTATGCAGGGAGCGCAGTGGGGTGTTTTTACGTTTTAAGGTGGGGGGGGTGCCAGATCTAGGATCCACCCCGGGTGCCAAATGCACTAGGTATGCCCCTGGCGGAGCGATCCCCACTGAGCAAGCGGATGTTTATGGGGCGGATCATTACGGATCCGTACTGTGTGAATGGGGCCTTATGCCTGGATACCACTGCTCAAATGTGAGTTTATTTTTAAAGCAAATTAAACTTTTAAACCAACATATTCTGTTCAGAGCGGCGCTGCTCTCTCTTCCTTCTTCTCATTACCATTAAGTCTCTTCTGCTCTCCTGAGTTGGCTACCGCTATCAACACCGACCAGAGCCTTTTTTATAGGTCTGGATCCAGAAGGAAATGGACTTGGCTTCCAAATACTAACTGGACTTCTATTATTGTGGTTTATATATCTCACTAGCTGCCCCGGCCAGCGCTCCATCCTACCCGCCCTACTGCATATCTTTCATCCAGTGCTGCACTGACGTTTCTGGATTCAGAGTCATGGGAAAAGCAAAAGAATTGTCAAAGGATCTGCGGGAAAAGGTAGTTGAACTGCATAAAACAGGAAAGGGATATAAAATGAATTGAGAATGACAATCAGCAGTGTTCAAGCTCTAATCAAGAAGTGGAAAATGAGGGGTTCTGTAGTTCAATAGATTTCCCTGGCGATAATAGGTCCCCAGCAGCAACAATAGATTCCCACCACCAACGATAGATCTCAGCAACACTAGATCCCCAAGTAGCCACTTTTAATAGACCCTCCAGCACACCCCATGATGCCAGTACTGTAGATACATTTAGTGCTGGAACTGCATTCCCCTGCACTCCCGTTAAAAAAATGCCCTGTGTATATGTATACACACACACACACACACACACACACACATACGTATACAAACACACACACACACAAAATATATTTAAAAAAAACAACTTATCAAAAATGCAGTGAGGCCAGTCAGTGAGCAGAGTGTGCGGCGAGGACAGCCAGTCAGTGAGCAGAGTGTGCGGCGAGGACAGCCAGTCAGTGAGCAGAGTGTGCGGTGAGGACAGCCAGTCAGTGAGCAGAGTGTGCGGCGAGGACAGCCAAGCAGCGTGCGGCGAGAACAGCCAGTCAGCAAGCAGCGTGCAGTGAGAACAGCCAGTCAGTGAGCAGTATGTAGTGTGAGGGCCGGGAGCAGTTCTCCAGTTTTGTGTGCAGTGTAAGGGTTGAAGCAGCACAGATAAAGTATGGAGGGAATTCCTGCAGGGAAAAGAAACCTCTCCCCATCAGCTGCTTACCACATGGCTGGAAGTAGAAGATTCGCTTTGCTTCCTTCCCAGTTTCAGCTGTTCGATCAGCCAGAGCAGCCACATGTGAGTGGGGATGGGAACTCTGCCACACACCCACGACCTCCTTAGCCTGGGAGACACTGCACAGCTGAGAGTCCCTGCCGACTGCGAGCCTCAGCATGCTGTGTGCCAGGAACATTTCAGCCAGGGGAGGTCAAAAGTCAAAGTCAAAAGGCAGACACTTGCTGACCCAGTGACAGGATGGTCACCAGTGTTGGTCATCTTACTTTAAAAAAGTAATTAGTTAAGTTACAAATTACTTCTCCCAAAAAGTAATTGCGTTAGTAACTCAGTTACTACATTGGAAAAGTAATTAGTTACGCAGCAAAGTAACTGACTTTTTTTTTTTATTTTTTATATTCTATACGTGTAACTAAGGGGCGGGTCTAGTATTACTGTAACCAAGGGGCACATTTATTATTATTATGCGTGAAAGGACGGTTGGCGCTCCCTATATATTTGTGAAATGGATAATAGGTTGCCCTATTATGAATGTGTTAGAAAATGGTGGTCCTTATACTAGATACCCACAGGCTCCCAATAATTAAGGTGAAAGGTGAATGAGGGTAAAAGTAAAAATAAAAATAATAATAAATAGAACAATCCAGTATCTAGTGCTAGCTGGGAGGGACAGGGTATAATTCCAGCCCCTCTACGTGAGCTAAGTGACAGAAACAGTGTATGAGCTGATTGGCTCGTGGGTTAATTATAAAATTAGATTAGATTAGATAAATCCTATATGCCATATATCACACCATATGTGAAACAGTGCAACCTGTTATGAACAGTGATGACGAGATAACAAATACAAACAAATTTTTTAGAATCACCTTCTATGCATCACCATTGGAACTGCAGCCATGAAGCCTGTCTGAGTTAATGTGGAAATTCCCTGTATAGATATACCTATATATTCAGGAATACACTGTGGACTGGCAGTCTCATTACAGTTTCATATTTTTTCATCTTTTTTTCATCTATTTTTATCTGTTGGACTATTATATTAACGTTCCCTTGGGATTTTCTATTGGGGCCTCCATGGTCTTTTTTATTAATATTTTTTAGTTTAATCACCTTTATATTAATTTTTCATACATCAGCCCTGCATGGGCCATTTTTTGGTATTTGTCATCTTGTTATCACTGTCTATAACAGGTTTACTGTTTCACATATGGTATGATTATGGTACATAGGATTTAATCTAATTTAATCTAAAAAATTTGTTTTTATTAATTAATTTGTTTGTATTTGTTATCTCGTCATCACTGTTCATAACAGGTTGCACTGTTTCACATATGGTGTGATATATGGCATATAGGATTTATCTAATCTAATCTAATTTTATAATTAACCCACGAGCCAATCAGCTCATACACTGTTTCTGTCACTTAGCTCACGTAGAGGGGCTGGAATTATACCCTGTCCCTCCCAGCTAGCACTAGATACTGGATTGTTCTATTTATTATTATTTTTATTTTTACTTTTACCCTCATTCACCTTTCACCTTAATTATTGGGAGCCTGTGGGTATCTAGTATAAGGACCACCATTTTCTAACACATTCATAATAGGGCAACCTATTATCCATTTCACAAATATATAGGGAGCGCCAACCGTCCTTTCACGCATATTTTTACACTTAATTTACCTCCTAGGGGGTTAAATTCTTCCTGGACGGGCTGCACACCTGATCTTTTAACCATCCTAAGCGCGGAGTTGCCTTCTAATTACATTTATTATTATTGTTATATATATCGTGTAACCAAGGGGCTGCTCTATTATTACTCTAACCAAGGGGCAGATCTGTTATAGCGTGTAAGCAAGGGGCGGGTCTATTATTATTATATCGTGTAAGGGGCGGATGGCTACAGAAGAGGGCGAATGTTAAATTAATGGGCAGAGCTCGATATAGAACAATAATAATAAATGCGCCCCTTGGTTACAGTAATACTAGACCCGCCCCTTACTTACACGATAGACGCCCCTTGCAGAGTAGCACGAGCATCGGGAACGTGCGGCATCGCCTCGTACAATTACAGGTTAACTACGCCTACGCAGTGTAGAGTTCACTCAGTTGTTTAGGTTCGGCAATTTTCGGAAGCTCCGTAGTCCTTCGTACTGCGCAAGCCCTGCGCCTGCGCAGTACAGGGGGTCCTTATCCGGCGGGGGAACTTTTTCGGCAGGACACCGGAATTACACTACTGCCATCTAGTGGCGGTAGATGTAATTGGGGTAACTAAGCCAAAGTAATGGGAACTGAGTTACCATGAGGGGAAAAGTAATCAGTTAGATTACTCGTTACCCTCTAAAGTAACTGCGTTAGGTAACTCAGTTTATTTTAACTCAGTTACTTACATCACTGATGGTCACAGAGATGGGGGTGAACCCAACACCACCCTGGAGCTGCCCCTGAATTAGGTTGTGCCCAGGCACACCTGGCACACTTATGGAAGTAAACTATCTGTAAAGTGAGCCACGCACAGAAAAAAATAAATACACATACATGCTTCTTCTAAGCGAAGTCAAATACTGTATCCCTTACAGCAGGGGTCATCAACCCCCAGGCCGCGGCCCACTACCAGGCCGTAGCGTCTTTGCAGCCGGGCCGCGGCGGGCTGTAAATCACTGGTGGATCAGAGAGGAAAGCGGCAGGCGAATAAGAGAAGCGGGCTGGGGAGTGGAGATGACATCTCTCCGCCCGCCTAGCATCACCACTCTTCCGCCCTCACAGTGTGCGGGATGTCGGCGGTGCGGCGGGGAGCAGAGAGATGACATCATCTCTCCCTGCCCGCCTAGCATCACCACACTTCCGCCCTCACAGCGTGTGGAATGTCGGCGGTGCGGCGGGGAGCAGAGAGATGACATCTCTCACCGCCCGCCCCGCATCTCTGCTCTATTCACTCAAGAAAGACCAGTGTCACCAATGCAGTGACAATCCTCATCTGGTGGCACTGGCAGATGACATGGCATTCCTCATCTGGTGGCACAGGCAGGTGATGTGGCATTCCTCATCTGGTGGCACAGACAGGTGATGTGGCATTCCTCATCTGGTGGCACAGGCAGGTGATGTGGCATTCCTCATCTGGTGGCATAGGCAGGTGATGTGGCAAGTGGCATTCCTCAACTGGTGGCAGGCAGAGTGGCAAGTGGCATTCCTCAACTGGTAGCAGGCACCATGGCAAGTGGCATTCCTCATCTGTTGGCACAGGCAGGTGATGTGGCAAGTGGCATTCCTCCTCTGGTGGCACAGGCAGGTGACCTAGAAAGTGGCATTCCTCATCTGGTGGCAGGCAAGGGTGGCAAGGGGCATTCCTCATCTGGCGGCAGAGAGCGTGGCAAGTGGCATTTCTCATCTGGTGGCAGGCAGCGTGGCAAGTGGTATTCCTCATCTAGTGGCAGGCAAGCGTGGCAAGTGGCATTTCTCATCTGGTCGCAGGTAACGTGGAAAGTGACACACTCAGGGCTCACACTGATTCTGCATTATGGTGAGTTGAACTATTTCATTTATATTACAATGTAATATAAGAAATAATGCGTTTCAATCATTCTGACACCATACCAACCATGGTGCCATGATGATTGAAGTACCAACAGCAGAACACCAGCTATTGCCCGCGAAATTCGCCTCCCCCCCCCCCGCGTGTGCGTACATCCCCCCCTCGCCGGGCCTTGGCACAAATTTCTTCCACCCAGCCGGTCCCCGGTGCCAAAAAGGTTGGGGACCACTGCCTTACAGGTTGTTTTATCCAAGTGGCTTAATGCAGATAAAACTGGCTGTTTATAACTTCAAATGACAGTATAATTACTACACTATAATTATACAATCTGTGTGCCCTCTCATGCATGCTGCAAGTTCATCCATAGGAGAAATCGATTTGAAGGAATTCATCTGATTCCTTATTAGCATGAGTGTAGTTTTCTACAACATAAAGGTGGAACTGCTGGAACATAATACATGGAAGATATCTGGGGTCTACTGATGCATACTAAATTCATATAGCCTATCCTGTGTTTCTCTTTTTTTTCTCCCTTTATATAGAAAATGGGGAATTAATGTTCTCTTGTTTATGGCAGGTTAATTTATTCTGTTCATGCATCAGCTCATTCTCCATCTCTCAAATAATCAAATACCCCAAAGGGAAAGCATTGCTTCCTAAAATAAGACTGGTCTTGCTAATTTCTTACAGCTTTAAATACTGCAAAATGTGAAGAAGAAAATTGTGAAAATACCATAAAAACACCAAATTGAAACGAATTGTTAAAATAAACATATAAAAGGGCTTACCTGGCTTTGTGCATGTAGTTTAAAATGCTAGATATGGCAAAGTAAGAGATGCTGAGCACTCCTGATACCCCAAACGACAGAATCACGAGTCCACACAGCACACAAAGTAATGTTACTCCTCCCACTGCTATAACAATACCTAAGAAACAAGACAAAAACAATGAAGTAGCACAAACAGAACTGCTCTGTCAACAGCATAACTGCGAAACAAAAAACGCCACAAAACATCAAAAGGTACAAAATCTATAACAGACAATCAGAAATATTTTTTCACTGTTCTAAATACAAGATTCTGAATTCCAACTGATTGCTATGGGTTGCTGTATGTTACTTATAATAATTGATCGTTGCAATGTCTTATACAATCTTTCAGTTGAAAAGTGGACATGTCAGATTTTGGTGGTGCTCACTTAGTTCATTTCTGTGACTATGCAGGGATTGAGGCAAACTACCTAATGAACAAATAAAAACTGCCCTTCTCACACAAATAAAACTGCTGACTGTGTATACTGTATTAGGAAATGAGAGTAAAGCCTCCTACACACACACAATCTGATTTTCAGGAGGGAATTGTGTGATGACAGACTGTTTGCCTAAAATCCGACCATAAATACGCTCCTTCAGACAATTGTTGCCCAACTTTCCGCCAACAAATTTTGGACTGCCCTCCTTTACTGCCCGACGGTGTTCCCTGAACCTAGCCCGCAGGTCTTTAATGGTTCTACCAACATATAAAACATTCCTCATGGACAGGACAGGCAATACACAACATGTGTCGTGGAGCAATTATAAAATGAGTTAAGAGTGAACGTTTTGTCGTTTGGCACAAAACTTTTGCCATGGGAAACGTGTGAGCAAGTAAAGCACAAAGCCTTATTACAACGAAACATACCTATTAATGGTATTAGTGTGAGTTGTTTCAGGATAGCTGTTTTGGTTTGAGATTTTATTTTACTGGGCCCAATTTTACTTTTAACGCTCGGGGCCTTGCGATATGCAAACTTGGGCAATGTGGGGAGGGACGTGGTTAGATGGAGATCCTGTGTTAATATGGACCAATGTTTTTTTAAAACATTTTCTTATGGCTAGCATGATATTGTGTAATCAATCTAGTGACAGATTCAGAAATCTTTTCTGCAAAATGGGCATATTCTCTGTCCAGAACATGGTTCATCCACAAGATGGGGGGGGGGGGGGGGGGGGATAATCTTTGTTGAGGATTTTTTTATTTAAGAGAAGGCTCTGTGTCTTGTAATCCTCCAATCTAGTACAATTCTGTCTCAGACGGTGGCATTGGCTCTTTGGAACGTATCTGGGGTGATGGCAGCTAGTATAAAATGTAAAAAAGAATTTCCAGCTGTGGGTTTGGTGTAATTTTTAATGGTTATTAACTGATCGGTATGAAAGAGCTCTAAATCTAGAAAACATATGGATGTGGGGTCAACTACTGAGGTGAAGGTAAGACCGAAATCATTGGCGTTACAGTAAGCAACAAAATTCTGTGACTGAACTCACGGGGCCATCCCAGATAAGGATATTATCAATATATCTACCGTAGAAGACCAGGTGTGCAGCAAACGGGTCATTAGCACTGATAAATCTGGTCTCCCACAACCACATGGTCAGGTTGGAGTAGCTTGGAGCAAAATTGACCCCCCCATAGCTGTGCCTTGTTTTTGAAGATAATTGTCCCCCTCAAACAAGAAATAGTTATGTTCCAGACAAAAACGTGTGGCTGGAAAGTCTATTTTTCGTGTGCTGATGGAGGATCCTTCCTCAAGAAAATGTGCCACAGCCTGGGGACCAACCGCATGGGGTACATCGGTCTACAATGAGCAGATGTCCAAGGAGATCCACTGGTAGGACGACTCCCAAGTGTATGGATGTAATAATTATATTAGATGTATACCATCTCTAATATAGGAGGGAAAGGCCTGTGCCAGCGGTTGGAGAAAATTATCTATGTATAGGGAGTAACTGGAGGTTATACTATCCATGGAGGCAGCTATAGGGCGCCCTTGTGGATTATCAGTACTTTCGTGAATTTTCGGTAAATGGTAGAAATATGGAACCTGGAAAAATGGTTTACGAAAAAAGGCTGCCTTGGATAGGGGATACATTTTCAGTCTTTCATAAGTGTTAGATTTCAAGAGGAGATGAGCTGCTTCTCTAAGGTAATCCAGTTTGTCCTTGATCACAATACCACCCCCTTTATCTGCAGTTTTTATGAGGACATTGTAGTTGTGACTCAATTAATTTAATGCTGTATGTTAATGAGGGCTTAAACTGGTCGTGCAATTGCATAGATCAGTGAGCTCTTTGAACACTACCTGGTAAAAGGTTTCCAGGTAAAGGGCCCTTGGATTGTGTTGGATTAAAAATAGACTTGGGTCTAAAACTGGTGTGTACAATGGGCGGAGATGAATGAGAGTGCTGGGACCAAGCAATTATGTCATCAACCTCATGAACATTCCATAGTTCACAAAGGTCTTGTATGGCTTGTTGATCAGTGGAAGGATTGAGTATGAGATGATTATCGGCAGACGGATCTGCCTCTACAGTGGAAACGTTATTAGTCTTCATGTTCTAATATCTCCTTAAGGTCAAATTACGAATAAATTTGTTGAGATCCTTGAACATTGTGAAGGAGTTGGGCATGGCGGTAGGGGCAAAGTTGAGGCCCGGGCTAATAGTGATATTTCTTGTTCATTCAGGTTCTGGGTGGACAAAATGTAGATTTTAAAACAGTTTCTGCAATTTGTCTGGGCGTAGTGTGTCTGGACTTCCCCCTCTCCTGCCTCTTCTTCGAGTTTTCTTTTGGTTGGGCTGGATCGGGGGGTCTGCACTAAAAAAGTGAGGGTCATGATGTTGACACTTCAAAGATGACCGGTGGTATACTAGGCTGGTGGTCCACCTGCTGATAAGGTAATGAAAAGACAACTTTTGAGGAAACGCAGACACCAACAAGATGGATCGGTTCACTATCCGTAGTTGCCAATAAAATGGAATCTGAGATGACAGATACGGTCTGATTAGTGTAAGTGGAGGTATTGAAAGCAGAGGGGGTAACCAAGGAAAGACGATCAGGTGCTGTGGGTTCTGCCCTATGAGGTGGGATGGAAATGGGATGTGGATCAATGGGCAGGGGTAGTAGTTGTGTATTTGGCTTGGGGATGGTAGGGGGGTGAATAGGCCTGGGGGGATAACTGGTGGGGAAGGGGTTTCGGAAAGTGGATGGTGATTGTTAAATTTGGAATTGGTCTTCTTGATGGAATTAGGATCTGGTGGCATTAAAAGGTGGGTGAGGAAATAAGGGTGTCTTTCTTTTCCAATTGAATACTTGTTTGAAATTGTAGTCGTCGAGATCTCTTTTAAACTTTCCTAGTTTTATTTTAATCATGGAGTCCTTACTCTTTAGTTTTAATGTTTTGAGCCACTCTAAAGGTAAGTGGGGAAGAATGGAACATAATTCATCAATGTTACTCTCAATTTTCTGATGAAGAATCTGAAATCTTCTATCTCTATGGGTGGTTAAAATTTGGTTCCATTTCTGGGTGCAGAACTCCGCAACGCCCTCCCACTCTAAGCGGAGATCTGCATCCAAGAATGAAGATCCATCCAAGTATCTGGAGTCCTCATGGTGAAATTTTGGACTGAAAATATTGTTTTCAAAAGAAGCCATCCCACCACTGTTGATTGGCTGAGATGAAAAGGTCTTCAATGCCTCTCATTCCTTTATGAACAATGACAAGAGGGGCAAATAAGAAAGGGAGGGTTATTTAAACTAAAACATAAGCAAGTGTTTGGCCAATCTGCTGCACATACATAAGCTTTAATGAGCAACACAGTAGAAAAGGAAAGATGGCACAACGATAGGGGCAAACACTGGGTTATGAGGCAAGTAAACTAAAACATCACAATGCACATACAATATCAATGATAATAAAAATGATGAACACAAGTTATAGCAACATCAGTAATAATGATCATAATTGATCAGTATGAAGAAAAAGTCCCGTTATAGAACAAAATCTATATATTGATAAAGGTTATCCCCCCCATCTTGTGAATGAAGCATGTTCGGCGTATCACACAGAGAACATGCCCATTTCACAAAAAAAACTTCTGAATCTGTCACTAGATTCATTACACAATATCATGCTAGCCATAAGAAAATGGAAAATATTTTCAAAAAAACATTGGTCCATTTTAAAACACAGGATCTCCATCTAACCATGTCCCTCCCCACATTTCCCAAGTTTGCATATCACAAGGCCCCCCCGAGTGTTAAAAGTAAAATGAAATCTCAAAACAAGACAACTTTGAAACAACTCACACTAATCACATTAATATGCATGTAAAAAATATATGACACTATTAAAATCATTATATTTTTTACATACTTGATCAATACTTTATCTAGCTACTGTCCCCACTGAAAGTCTCCCCCCCCCCCCTAGAGGAACCGTTTTTTCAAAAAAAGAGCGACAATTTTGAAAAAAAAATAAAAATCTTTTTTTTACTTTTTGCTATAGTAACCCAATTAAAAAAAAAAAAATTCTTCATCAGTTTAGGCCGATATGTATTCTTCTACATATTTTTGGTAAAAACAAAAATCGCAATAAGCATAGATTGATTGGTTTACGCAAAAGTTATAGCATCTACAAACTATGGCAAAGATTTATGGCATTTGAAGTGCTTAAATGTGTGCTCCCTCAGTGTGTTCTAACTGTATGGGGGATAGGACTGACTAGAAGAGACATATTGTTGTTCCTACTTGGTAATAACAAACGACGTGTCTCCTCTCCCCTGATAGAATAGGGATGTGGGTGTGTGTGTGTGTTTATGTGTGTTTGTGTGTGTTTACACACACAAATCACTGTGCTGGCTCCCAGGCGCGTGCTTCCGGTGGCTCTTAAATAGGAACAGGGTTTCGCACAGGGGTGCCATTCTGCACCCCCCGTAAAAAAAAAAAAAAAAAAAAAAGACGCGAGCCAGTAAACCGCTTACCGACCAACCGCCGTTATTATACTGTGGCAGGTTGGCGCGATCCCGCGAGCTGTAGTAGCTATACGTCAGCTCCTTTAAGCGGGGATAGCAGGCGTGTGCACGTGCCCTCTTCACTGCGGGGGTGCCAATACTCATGGCCAATGGTCGTGATGACCGCCGGCCACGAGCAAACGCGTGCACGAGAGGTAGAACAGGGACGTGTGTGTGTAAACACACAAATCCCTGTTCTGTGAGGAGACACAGATCGTGAGTTCCTAATAGCTAGGAACCACGATCTGTCATCCCCTCCCCCTACAGTTAGAGCACACAGTCAGGGACACACAGTTAACCCCTTGATCGCCCCTAGTGTTAACCTGTTCCCTGCCAGTGACATATATACAGTAATCAGTGCATTCTTATAGCACTGATCGCTGTAGAATTGTGAAATCGTCCCAAAAATGTCCGCCATAATGCTGCAGTCACGATAAAAAAAAACAAATCCCAGATGGCCGCCATTACTAGTAAAAAAAATTAAAAATTAAAAATGCCATAAATCCCCTATTTTGTAGACGCTATAACTTTTGTTTAAAACAATCAATATAGGCTTATTGCGATTTTTATTACCAAAAAATATGTAGAACACATATCAGCCTAAACTGAGAAAAAAAATAGCTTTTTTTCAAAAAAATTGGGGATATTATAGCAAAAAGTACAAAATAGTGTGTTTTTTTTTTCAAAAAATTGTTGCTCTTTTCTGTTTATAGCGCAAAAAATAAAAACAAAGATGATCAAATACCACCAAAAGAAAGCTCTATTTGTAGGAAAAAAAGGACATACATTTTGTTTGGGTACATTGTCGCACGACTGCGCAATTGTCAGAGTGATGCAGTGCCTTTAAGGCAGGAGCTATAGCAATGCTGTGCCATGTCAATTGTCCCTTTCTATCTTCTACAGTACCTAGTTGATCCTGCCTGTTCCTGTCTTCCCTATGTGAGCTCACCACGTTATCATGGATGCTGAGCCATGGAAGTGTGATCAGGGTACATGCCGTAGTCATTCCAGCTCTCTCCTGTGCATCGCTGCATCTCCCCCTCCCTCCTGTCAGTTCCGTAGTGTGCAGTCTGTGTGAGAACATTATCTCCTCCCTGCCCCTTCCCTCTACTCCTGCATGATACAGTAGAGCAATGCTAGTCCCCTAAAGCTACTCCTCCCCTCCTCTTTGTTAACCAGTTCCCACTCAGGCCAATGCTGACATTTCTCACCTACATGTAAAAATCTGCTAAATAAATATATATAATGTTATTGGATGCAAAAAAATACAGAGGCCCAAGAAAATACAATGGTGGGCATTTCAATTTTATGTCACACAGTATTTTTGCAGCGATTTTTCAAACACAATTTTTGGGGAATAAATACACTTGAATTTTTTGCACACAAAACACTAAATACCCAATTTTTTGTTAAAATATAAAAGATGAAGTTACGCTGGGTAAATAGATACCAAACATGTCACGCTTTAAAATTGTGTACACCCGTGGAACGGCGCCAAAACTACGGTACCTCTATTAGCTACATTTTAAAAGCCTTTACAAGTTACCAATTTAGGAGTTGCACAGGAGGACTGGTGCTAGAATTATTGATCTCACTGTGACGTTCGAGGCGATACCTCAAATGTGTGGTGCGATCACAGTTTGCATATGTGTACACGACTTGCGCATGCATTAGTGTTTACATGTAAGCACTGGGGGAGGGACGGTTTACATTTTAATGATTATTTTTATTATTTATTTTATTCAAAACTTTTTTACACTGTCTCTAACTTTTTTAATCCATTTTTTTACTTTCACAAGGAATGATCAATCAACCAACCAATCTTCCTTGCAATCGAACGACGAGTCCTTCCTGTGATCGACTGACCAATCCCTCCTTCGACTAATCCATTCATAGATCAATTGACCGATCCTGCCTTACTTTGATCCTTCCTGCGATCGGTCGGTCAATCCTTCCTTACTTTAATCCTTCCTACGATCGACTGACCGATCCTTCCTTTGACCAACTCTTTGCTTGGACCAATCCTTCCGACCTCTGATCCTTCCTTCATTATTTTTGTGCCAATAATATTTTGCAATGTTTTTTTTTCTTTTCCATATAGTATAATACCTGATTGATCCTGCCTGTTCCTGTCAGTAAACTGACTTTCCACCATCATGTTCTCTTTGCAGCCTCTGTATCTCCTTCTCTCAAAAATTACAAAGTAATTACAAAATTACTATTGGCCCATAAGAGAACCTGTCATGGAAGTTTATTGTGGAGACTTTACAACCACTTTAAGTCTGATCTTACAGAGCAAGGGTTCCAGGGTAAGGGCAAAAAAGGAGTGGGGAGAGGGGGCAGACTTGTCTGGTTCCGTAGATGTTAATTTGGTAATTTGGACAATGTTTTTTCCACTTCAATGCTATTACTCTTTTTTGGTAGATCAGCAACATAAAATCCCAATTAAATTCATTTTTAATTTCCTGTTGTGTCACAACAAAATTAAAAAGTCTAAAGAGGAAGATGGCTTATGCAAAAAACTAAACATTTTTCTAATCTTATCTTCTGTCAACAAAATAAAAGTGAATAGACAATACAATATCTGAATACCTGTCAAATGCTGTGTAAAACCAGAAGAGCTTTCCAAATATTTAAAATTCAGTTGGTAACATTGGAAATAATCTAGAACTAACATTTACTATATCAGGTGAATAGAAAATGTTTTAAAAGCAACTTCTGCCATAGCTTAAAAATTACAAAAGACAGTCATACATTTATGTGGGCCATCTTTGCTCATACCTTATAAATAATAATATACCCTGAAAAATTGAAGACAGAAGAGACTGAATATTTTATCATCACTGGCTGCCACAGAAAATTATTGGAAACAAATATAAAAAGATTGTGTTGAGTAGATGCAAAAAGAAAACTTCTCCAACTGAATGCATCTCCTTATGTTAAGGACAAAGAGGATTAAATATCATGTGCTGTTCAGTTGACCAAAAGCAATCAGGTTGTTGCTCTAGCAAGTGCACTTACTTGCTTTTTGCTCTCAAGATAATTCCCTGAACACACTGTGCTGAATTTGAATGAATTCCATTATTCTTGCCCTGGTTTCCACACACTTGGACAATGAATCAAATCAGAGCCATCTGTTTAGATATACAGTGCCTTGCAAAAGTATTCACCCCCCTTGGCTTTTCACCCATTTTGTTACATTACAGCCATAAGGTTTTTTTAATCTGAATTATATGTGATGGATCAGAAAACAATAGTCTAAGTTGGCAAAATTTGAAAAATATATACATAAAATCATTTTTCAGAAATAAAAAAAATGATAATTGGCAAGTGGGTATGTATTCACCCACCTTTATTATGAAACCCATAAAAAGCTCTGATGCAACCAAATACCTTCAGACGTCACATAATTAGTGAAATGATATCCACTTGTGTGCAATCCAAGTGTCTCATGATCTGTCATTACATATATACACACCTTTTTGAAAGGCCCCAGAGGCTGCAACACCTAAGCAAGGGGCGCCACTAACCAAACACTGCCATGAAGACCAAGGAACTCTCCAAACAATGTTGTTGAGAAGTACAAGTCAGGGTTAGGTTAATAAAAAATATCCAAATCTTTGATGATCCCTAGGAGCACCACCAAATCTATCATAACCAAATGGAAAGAACATGGCACAGCAAACCAGCCAAGAGACGGCCGCACACCAAAACTCGCTGATCGGGCAAGGAGGGCATTAATCATAGAGGCCGCACAGAGACCTAAGGTAACCCTGGAGGAGCTGCAGAGTTAGGTATGCTATAAGCAGCTATACGCCTATGGTATGGTGTCTGACGGTCTATGTTGCTGTTGTAGCCTTCACTTTACCGTTTTGAAACAAGGCTGCTAGTTACAGCCCTTTGGTTATGGGAATGCTTATTCCGCCATAAATCAGGATATACTGTTACCCTATTGCTGCAGTCACTGAGGCACACTCCTCTCCAGATTCTTTTAAGGTCTGGTTTCTGTACAGGACTTATAGGATCCTGATATGCCTTTTCCTTATCCTGATTGCTACATTGTGATACCTCTTATTGCCGAATTGGGGTTCAATACTGTTTCTATCAATACGGTTAAGTCAGGTACCCCCCACTTTCAGCTATTATCCTTATAACACTTGTAGCGGTATCCCCATAGGGGCTGCTGAGTGTTGTAGTCCATCTGTCACGCTGCCCAGCCAGTCTATGCACTTTGTTTTGTATTTTTATTGAGGGGAATTAACTTGGATAGGATAAGGGAATTTGGGGTTCTCACTGAAATGCAGAATATTTACATCCTTGTATATACATTCCAGTCTTCACTCCAGCACAAGACTTGTTTGCAGACTATTCCTCCTCAACACCTCCAGCACATCACTTGCGTGTACTTCTAGGACCAACTAGCACAGAGATTTAGGCCTAACACTGTCTCAGCCAGGCCTTGCAAGTTCCCTTTGTGGATAGGGATCAAGGATCCCTATGGTGTTGCAAAAATATAGTAGGCCTTGGTGCTATCTGTCCTACATGTGGCTACTGCTCCCAGCACCACCTCTTCAGGCCCTGCCAGCCCTCCTGGCTTCAGCTGCCTCTCTCTCTCTCCTGCCCATGCTTCCACAGTTCACTCTTCTGGTTCTGCACCCATCCCAGACTGCTCTCTCCCAGTCCTCAGGTGTGACACCCCAGTCCTCCTGACTGTGCATCACTCACCAGCCCTCCCGGCTGCGACCTGTTGTTCCTCTCTAGAGACTTGCCTGGCAGTGCTCTCTCCCGCTGTCCTCTCCTTGCTCCCGTGCCTTCAGTCAAGGACACCTTCACATGTTCTCAGAGTATACCATCCACACCTGAGCCCAGGCCCAAGGTCACTGTCCACCTCGACTAGGGAGCTCCCTACAGGGCCACCGACAGCCTAGCACTCCATCTCCAGTTTCCTCACGCACAACTCCTCCCCAGTTGGACTGATCCTAGGTATTTTAAAAAGGTCTGCCCCCTGCCAATCCAATTTGGGGATTGGTCAGGGCTCCTTAGATTACCCCAAGCAGCACCACCTCCCCTCTCCACCTCTCCTTCCAGAAAACACCAGAACATTCTGGAAAGAAGTGCAATGTCTTGGTGATGCGGTTTGTGAATCACCAAGCTCTACCCTGATTCACTCACAGACCAAAACACACCCAGACTTGGCTGCCAGCCAAGCCTGGGAAGTTACCTACTCTACCAAAACACAGTACTACGCTTCTAGCACACTAGAGGGTGCTACACACTTTAGAACATTTAAATATTCCCAGTATTTGACCTATTTTTAATATTATATAGACCAGTAATATGTTTGAAGACACATGTCTGCAACATCCGCCGTATCGTGGATATCTACCTAGTTACCAACCCCTGTATGATGTTCATACTGTAAGTTTAAAATGTGACTAGCTTGCTTATTCCTCAAATTGCATACAAGGCTATTGGTTTGATGCATCCATCCATGGCTACAGTGTTTCCTTGATGATACATGTATTGTTAAGCCCCATACACACGGTCGGATTTTCCGATGGATTCTGTCCTATCGGACAAAGTTGTCGGAAATTTCGACCGTGTGTAGGCACCATCGGATTGCCCGACAGACAAAGTTGTATCTCCTGCTCTAAAAATTTTCCGACAACAAAGTCCGATCACACCAATTCCGATCGTGTGTAGCGAATTGACGGACAAAGTGCCACGCATGCTCAGATCACATTACAAGACCAAAGCTATTGGCTACTAGCCTCTACGTAGTCCCGTCGTAGGCAACAAACGTCACCACGTTCAGAATGATCGGATTTTCCGACAACTTTGTCCGACCGTGTGTATGCAACATCAGTGTCGGACTAAATCCGTCTGAAAAAATCCGATGGATTTGGTGGTCGGATTTTCCGACCGTGTGTATGGGGCTTTAGACAATATTACATATGTCCCCATAGCTGTGTTCTGCTTCCTCTGCACTGGGTTTGTGATCTCTTGGTCCTTTTATGCAGGTTGATGAACAGTCAGCATGTGTTACTTCAATATTTGTTGTTTATTGATGTACACCAGTCTCTCTTAAGTTTCATTGTTTGTCTCTCTATTCTATATAGAATGCATGCCTAAGCTCCTGAAGAAGCGTTTATGCATGTAACACGTAGAGCCGAGCTACTGCACACTATGATCATATTACACCAAGCCTAATAGAACACTACTTATTGCCTCAACAAGGACATTTCTACAATCAATCTTTCAAGGCTTTATTTCTTGGTGTATGGGTTGTGTGTTGTAAAAGCATATAGGCAATTCCTACTTTGCAAAGCTTTTTATAAACCGTGTCCGTCTGGTTGTTCTCTTTTTATCAATTTGTAATAAAATATTTCTATTTTTAACCCTGTGTATCTCAGTGCCTATAAAGTCCAGCACCAAACCTTCTAATAGTATCTTTAATCAATGGGACGTGGCACATATATACTATCTTGGTATCCACTTCAACAATCATTAATTTCTTGCTAGGGACTTGACACGCAAATTTGCTACAAATTGGAAAAGTGTCAACTAGAACTTGTGCTGTGTTGTACAAGTGTACAACCTGCCAGTGAAATTGTGCAGCAAGTTAACAGACTTACAATTCAAAAAAATGCCACCAAATTTGTGGCAAGGTATACTTGCCATTTGTGATGCAACACTGTACCCAAATTAAATGTATATATTTTTTTCACACAAATCAAGCTTTCATTTGGTGCTACAGTATTTGATCACCACTGGGTTTTTTATTTTTTGCGCTATAAAACGGAAAAAGACTGAACATTTTGAAATGAATAATAATTTTTTACTTTGTTATAAAAACTATCCAATAACATCAAATTTCGGCATAAATTTTGGGCAAAATTTATTCTGCTACATGTCTTTGGTAAAAAAAAAAAAAAAACCCAATATGTGTACATTAATTGGTTTGTGTGAAAATTATATCTACAAACTATGGCATACAGTTGAGCACAAAAGTTTGCATGCCCTGGCAGATTGCTATGTTATTTGCAGATTGCAGGAATTCTTGTTACATACAGTTACTACAATTTAAAGTTTCCCATATTAAAGCAGAATACTGGCCAAACATTTATACATACTGGTAAAATACATACATCTCACAAAAGTGAGTACACCCCTCACATCTTTGTAAATATTTTATTATATTTTCATGTGACAACACTGAATAAATTACACTTTGCTACAATGTAAAGTAGTGAGTGTACAGCTTGTATAACAGCATAAATTTGCTGTCCCCCTCAAAATAACTCAACACACAGCTATTAATGTCTATACCGCTGGCAACAAAAGTGAGTACATCCCTAAGTGAAAATGTCCAAATTGGGCCCAAAGTGTCAATATTGTATGTGGCCACCATTATTTTCCAGCACTGCCTTAACCCTCCTGGGCATGGAGTTCACCAGAGCTTCACAGGTTGTCACTGGAGTCCTCTTCCACTCCTCTATGACATCACAGAGCTGGTGGATGTTAAAGACCTTGCGCTCCTCCACCCTCCATTTGAGGATGCCCCACAGATGCTCAATAGGGTTTAGATCTGGAGACATACTTGGCCAGTCAATCACCTTTACCCTCAGCTTCTTTAGCAAGGCAGTGGTCATCTTGGAGTTGTGATTGGGGTCGTTATGTTGGAATACTGCCCGGCGACCCAGTCTCTGAAGGGAGGGGATCATGCTCTGCTTCAAGATGTCACAGTACATGTTGACATTCATGGTTCCCTCAAAAAAACTGTAGCTCCCCAGTCATGGCAGCACTCATGCAGCCCCAGACCATGACACTCCCACCACCAAAGACACACTTGTCTTTGTACTCCACACACACTTGACACCATCTGAATCAAATAAGTTTATCTTGGTCTCATCAGACCACAGGACATTGTTCCTGTAATCCATGTCTTTAATCTGCTTGTCTTCAGCAAACTGTTTGCAGGCTTTCTTGTGCATCCTCTTTAGAAGAGGCTTCCTTCTGGGACGACAGCCATGCAGACCAATTTGATGCAGTCTGAGCACCCCTTCAACCTCTGCAGCAATGCTGGCAGCAATCATACGTCTATTTCCCAAAGGCAACCTCTGAATATGACGCTGAGCATGTGCACTCAACTTCTTTGATCGACCATGGCGAGGCGTGTTCTGAGTGGAACCTGTCTTGTTAAACCGCTGTATGGTCTTGGCTGCAGCTCAGTTTCAGGGTCTTGGCAATCTTCTTATAGCCTAGGCCATCTTTATGTAGAGCAACAATTCTTTTTTTCAGATCATCAGAGAGTTCTTTGCCATGGAGGTGCCATGTTGAACCTCCAGTGACCAGTATAAGAGGGTGAGAGCGATGGCACCAAAATGTAACACACCTGCTCCCCATTTACACCTGAGACCTTGTAACACTAACGAGACACATGACACCGGGGAGGGAAAATGGCTAAATGGGCCCAATTTGGACATTTTCACTTAGGGGTGTACTCACTTTTCTTGCCAGCGGTTTAGACATTAATGGCTGTGTGTCGAGTTATTTTGAGCGGACAGCACATTTACACTGTTATATTGTAGCAAAGAGTAATTTTTTCAGTGTTGTCACATGAAAATATTTAATAAAATATTTACAAAAATGTGAGGGGCCTACTCACTTTTGTGAGATACTATACATACAGTTGTGCTCAAACGTTTGCATACCCTGGCAGAAATTGTGAAATGTTGGCATTAATATTGAAAAGATGACTGATCATGCCAAAAAACTGTCTTTTATTTTAGCATAGCAATCACAGTTTTTTAAATCTTTTAGATCATAACAGAAAATAGGATTTTTATAACAGCTTACCTGTAAAAGCCTTTTCTTGGAGTACATCACGGGACACAGAGCCACAGTAATTACTGTATGGGTTATATGGCACCTTCAGGTGATGGACACTGGCACACCATAGATAGGAAGTTCAATTCCCCATATAACCCCTCCCCTTACCGGGAGTACCTCAGTTTTGTAGCAAAGCAATACATGTGTAACCAGAAAAGATCCTGCGTCTCAACCATGGGAGCCAAACTCCTCTATGTGGGAGAACTGAATGGATTCCTCCTATGCACTTGTGGCCACTAAATAAGAGGTAATGAGGAGGGGGAGGGAATCCCTTTAGTTCTCCCACAGAGGAGTTTGGCTCCTATGGTTTAGACGCAGGCTCTTTCATTCTATTACTAGGGTAGGACCCACTAATCCAGGGTACTTTGTCGTAGTAAGTGGGCTTAGCACTATATGACTAAGTAGTGTGACCAAACCCCCGTATTTTTTTGAATATGTTCAGGTGCGTTTAACTAGCCTTGCAGGAAATGTCATTCTTGAATGTGTGCGCTGTAATATGTTTTGTTCAAATAGATTTTGACTGCTCTCACTACGTTCAAAGAATGTAGTGATGTTTTCTTCCTTAGAAAAGGGTACTGGAAAAAATGATGGTAAAACAATATCCTGGTTTAGGTGAAAACCTGAAACCACCTTTGGCAGAAAGCTAGAATGAGGACGCAATACTACTCTATCCTTGTGAATGATTAAGTTTGGCTCTTTACAAAAAAGAGCCGCCAACTCCAATATCCTTCTTGCAGAAAAAATAGCAACCAGAAAAACTAGCTTCCTTGTCAAAAGGACCAAAAGAATATGTCGTATCGGCTCAAAAAGCTGTTTCTGTAATGCTGACAGAACTAAATTCAAGTCCCAAGGGTTCAGGGATGCTCTAACAGGTGGATTAATAGGTATAAAGCTTCAGTCCAAAGAATGCGAAGCAAGTGCACGTTGAAACAATACCGATAAGGCCGAGACCTTGCCCTTGATGGTACTCAAGGCCAATTTCATCTCTAGCCCTATTTGCAGAAAGGCAAGAATTCTACCTATGACACTTCCTAGGATGCCAACCTCTGGATTCACACCAGGAAACATATGCCTTCCAGACTCTATAATAAATGACTCTGGAAGCTGGCTTCCTTGCATTAATCAAGGTAGATATCACTGAGCCTTAAAGCCCACAATTCTTCAGAATGTGGGTTTCAATATCCAAACCATTAAATTTAGCTTTGTAAAGTAGGATGGAACACTGGTCCCTGCAATAGAAGGTCTGGACGTGGTGGTAGGGGCCCATAGGGCCCCTACCACCATCTTTACTATTTCTGCATACCAAGATCTTCTGGGCCCCAAGAACTACCGAATTCCTTTCCTGCTTGATCCCCCAAAGTCGTCGAGGTAGCAGCAGAATAGGAGGGAATGCATAAATCAGTGAGAACAGATCCCACGGGGTCACCGACGCATCTGTTCCGCATGCGAGTAGATCCCTTGTCCGTGACACAAAGTTGTCGACTTTATTGTTGAACCTGGACGCAAACAGATCTACATCTGGGATCCCCCATCTTTGGCATATAGCCGGGAAGATGTCGGGGTGAATGGACCATTCCCCCGGGAACAACTGCTGTCGACTTAAGTAGTCTGCCTGCCAGTTCTCTACCCCTGGAATGAAGATTGACGATATGCACAGCTTATGCTTTTTTGCCCAGGTTAGGATATGGTTTACCTCTCCCTGGGCTGCCTGACTTCTGGTGCCCCCTTGGTGATTGATATAAGCCACTGCTGTGGCATTCATAGTTTCATAGTTCGTAAGGTTGAATAAAGACATCAGTCCATCCAGTTCAACCTGAGTGAGTGTCTACAATTGTCCCTATCCCTGTACATTGCACACTCACATCGGTCCGGCATTGTCGGATTGAATCCTGTCAGGAGAATTCTGCAACCTGAATGTCCAGGCCCTTAGGGCTAGACACGCTCCTCGAATCTCTAGAATGGTGATGGGCAAGGTCCTTTCAGTTCTGGACCATTTCCCCTGGACAGATGCCTCTTCCAGGACTACTCCCAACCTGAAAGGCTGGCATGTTGTTACCACCTTCCAGGTTAACCGGTAAGAAGGATTTCCCCTTGTGCAGATTCTCAGATATCCTCCACCAACTGAGGCTCTGGCGCACTTTTGGCGACAAACGCATCGGACAATCTAGTGCTTGGACCTTCTTGGTCAAGGCCGTTAGGATACCGTTTTGCAGCAGTCTCGAATGAAACTGAGCATAGGGAACTGCTTCGAATGAAGCCACCATATTCCCCAACAACCTCATACAAAGGCGAATGGAAGGTACTTCTTTGCCCTGACCAGCTGAACCAGCTCCTTTATGGCACTGATCTTTGCCTGGGGTAAAAACACCCTCTTCTGGGCTGTATAACCAGACCCAAGTACGCTAATCTTCTTACTGGCTTTAAAGAAGATTTCTCTAGGTTAAGGACCCAACCTAGGTATTCGAGGTAGTTGACTGTGGTGACCATGCTTTAGTCCAAGCGGGCTACCGACCTATCAAGAGCAGGTCGTATAGGTATACTATTATCGTTATACCTTGAGTCCTGACGAGGTGCAGTAGCTAGACCGAAAGGCAAGGCTACAAACTGATTGATGCCAAAAGTTCTCTTCCTTGCAGGATGGAGACTACTGATCGGATTGATTCCATGTGAAAAGAGCAAAATTTCAGGAACCGATTTAGATCTTTAAGATCTAGAATGGGTCTGACATCCCCATTTGGTTTTGGCACCGTGAAAGGGTTTGAATAAAACCCCAACCCCTGCTCTTCCATGGGGACCACCATGATCACAGAGGATATAGCAGCGTCAATTGCTGGTATACTCCACATCTTAGTAAATTTTTCCTCCATATGATGAAGTGTTGAAAACTCATAGGAGGGAGACATTTTTTATCTGGGTGATCCCACTCAGAATACATAAGCTTTTCTAGTAATAAATTGACAGGAAAGGCACGCAAGGCTTGAGGAGGCTTTTCAACCGACTCTGTTAACGGTAGCTTAAATGTGGAGCGGACCATTTCAGTAAGAGAATGCACCAGCAACTTCTCAGCATGTGAAGCTGAAGAAGGTCCATCCCTACTTGATCCCTCGGAAGAGGAATCATTAGCCTCTTCACGGACCCCAAGGGGGGATTTCATCCTCCCCCTCCCACTGTTCCTCTGAGGATCCTGGGTGGTAGAAAGGGACCTAATGCGTTTTCTTCCACTCTGAGAAAATCCACTCGTAGCTGAGGAGAAACCCTGCTCAGTTATATAGACAGGGGCTGAAGTGTCGGAAGCAATTGAAGCCCCCGATGACCCCCAATAGCTCACTGTGACCAGCGTCCCTAGATCTTTCAGGGGGGGTGGTGTTTCAGAGGGTGGGTCCTTAGGGTGACCCCTTTGTGCCCTTGTTTTTTGTGGTATTTGTACCACCCCCTCTGGTCATAGTGCAGAGAACAAACGCAGAGGTACTACCAAAAAAATGCACCCACTGCTGAGCAATAGAAGAAAGAAAATATCCCCTGGTTGGTGGACTTTAAAAGGCACAACGTGTCTTTCCCCAAAAAACAAGATAAGAATAAAGTAATAACAAAATTTATTTGAAACATAATATATACATAAAAATTTAGTAGAGCGTTTTTACAGAATCAGCATAAAAAAAATGCATCAACATCCTAATAGAGATCAGAACCGACGCGTTTCGGAGTTAACAGAGATGTCCTTCAAGGGTCACAGTACAGGGAAAAAGAGCCCCGTTCTAAATACAAAAGATATAATTTTAATATGACGTTAATCACATTTTTTCAGGATATAAAAAGCCTTTATTAAAAATCTTTGAGACCGCATTGCAATAGGGTATATATTATACTATTTTATTTTTGCCCTCTCCTTGGAGATTGTGTCTGCCTTTTTGTAGGGCTACCACTGCTTGATGCAACCAGTGAGTTGATTATAGGTACCTTTTTGGATAAATATTTATATACTTAAATAGAAGTTATATAAATACATATGAATGTGTATTGAATAAAATCTTTAATTTTCTTAATTCCTCTGTAGAGGACTCCTCATCCTTTTGCTGACCCCAGTAGTCCTGTGGTGCGTTCCTCCTCCACCGTCTGCGGCCTTCTGATATCATCCTATATCCAGGGATGGGTCTCTATCACATTCTCTAGACACAGCCCCTTACCAGACATAGGCTCTGTAAACATCGGCCCATACGAACATTGTTGGATTTCTCCATGGAAGATATCCGATTCAGTGCACTCTCTTGTTTTTAACACAGTGGAGTGTTTTCAATCAATGCATCTACATCTATGCAAGTTGTGTTCATATTGTTGTTCATATTGTTGCTATGCTTATGTTTAAAATGCTCTACTTGTGTCTTACTTTGCCCCCTGCTTTTTATTCCCTGAAAAAATGTGATTAATGTCATATTAAAATTATATCTTTCTCTTTTTCCCTGTACTGTGACCCTTGAAGAAGGAGGACATCTCTGCTAACTCTGAAACGCGTCGGGTCTGATCTCTATTACGATGTTGATACATTTTTTATGCCGATTCTGTAAAAACGCTCTACTAAATTTTATGTATATATTATGTTTCAAATACATTTTGTTATTACTTTATTCTTATCTTGTTTTTTGGGGAAATACATGTTGTGCCTTTAAAGTCCACCAACCAGGGGAAATTTTCTTTCTTCTATTATTACTGGATGTGGCACACAACTTTCTAATCTCCCCACATTGCGCAACCTAGCTGACCAAACCAATTTTCACTGCTGAGCAATAGTCCAGCAACTGCCGCTGCTATTAAGCTCAGCCAGATGCTTAATTAAATGTGCCATAGGAATGCCTGTGTCACCAACACTCACATGCCACCTGTCCGCTCTGTGTCCCCCTCCTTCAGCTGTATGCACCTGAAAAAAGGTGCACTTTATAGCTACACAGCCCATATTGTGGACGCTGAAGCACGCCAACGCCGCTAAGCCCCGCCTCTTCCTCCGACCACCCACCGCACCCCCCTCATCTTTTATAATATAGACCGTTTTCCCGTGCGAGTGGGCTCCGATCCGACCGCATGGAGGAGGGTTAGGGTGGAGGAGAGGAGGAGAGCTGCCAATGGGAACTGTTGGAACGTCGGCGGGAGTAGCGCGGCACACCGCCGACTGAGCCATGCGCCCTCTGCCTCCTGGAGTGAAGCTATCCAGGTGGGGGGACATTCCAAGGAGAAAAAAAAAACCCTTCCCACATCTTACCTGGAGCTTGGGCCAGAGGAAGCGTGCAGCTTGTGACACAGAGCGAGATTGACAAGCATGGAATCAGGTACGTGCTCTTGACAGCCCCCCCCCCGGCGGTGACTATAGGCATGACAACATTTACTTTAAAAAGGAGCAAACCCACAAGAATTAGAAAAATTCCTTAGGAATCCCCCTTACCTTGTCCAGCTGCAGGGTTCTGTGGTAACAGACCAAATCTTCACCACTTACGGTGGGCTCTGTTAAAAAACCTTCAGGGACCGGGGCCCCCTTTTTAAATCGAGGGATCCACAGCCCTGAGCCAGAAAAGTACCCCGCCAGGAATATGGCTGAAAAAAAAACATATACTGGATCTCGGGGTCCAGCTCTCTAAAAAGAGAAGTGTTACAGACAAAACCTAATTTCGTCGAATACGAGGCCCGGGTACCATTCAATTGGGCCTGGAAAAGACACTTTGAATGGATGCGGTTGCATAGCTTGCCCCAGCAAGGAATATTCCAGTGGAGCTCAGCACAGCACATCTTTACTCGTGACCAACACCTAAGACACTGGAGGTACTCCCGGTAAGGGGAGGGGTTATATGGGGAATTGAACTTCCTGTCTAGGGTGTGCCAGTGTCCATTACCTGAAGGTGCCATATAACCCATACAGTAATTACTGTGGCTCTGTGTCCCATGATGTACGATAAGATAAGAAAAGATATAATAAAATATTAACAAAAATGTGAGGGGCGTACTCACTTTTGTGAGATACTGTATATACAGTTGTGCTCAAAAGTTTGCATACCCTGACAGATAATGTGAAATTTTGGCATTAAAGTGGTTCTGCACTGTGTGTTTTTTTTTTTTTTTTTTTTTATGTAATGCATAGGATTAGGAGGTAAATTGGGGGACTCACGTGTTCCATGTTCTTGATTGCTGCCGGTTTTCGTCCTATAAAATATTTTTTAAAATGTATTCTTGCTGGGTGCCATCTTGCCTGTGGGCATGTGAAACCCCACAGGCACTTCAGATGGCCCAGCATGCACCGCCGTTACTGCGCAGAGCTCGTGCGTGCGTAGTAATGGCAAAGTGCAGCTCACATTCTCCGAAATCATAGTTTCATTATTAAAGCGGTTGTGCACACATTTCATTTAGTAAATCTCTTTGCCTTCCAAATCAGGCAAAGAGTACTAAATGAAATGTTTTTTTTTTTTTTTTCCACTTACCTTGTAATCGCTGATGTCCTTTCATCTGTCCCTTTGGCGGTGGGCGGGGTCTCTGCGTCGATCGTCGTCACGCCGCACTGTCTACTGGGATCTGGTGTCATTGATCCCAGGAGTCAGTGCGCACATCTTACGAAATCTCGCGAGATTTCGGCACATCTGCCAACATCTCGCGAGATTTCGGAAGATGTGCGCACTGACTCCTGGGATCAATGACACCAGATGCCAGTAGACAGTGCGGCGTGACGACGATCGACGCAGAGACCCCGCCCACCGCCAAAGGGACAGATGAAAGGACATCAGCGATTACAAGGTAAGTGGAAAAAAAAAAAAAAAACACATTTCATTTAGTACTCTTTGCCTGATTCGGAAGGCAAAGAGATTTACTAAATGAAATGTGTGCACAACCGCTTTAATATTGAAACTATGACGGATCATGATTGGATCCTTTTAAAATCATAATAACAAAAATCACCCAAACAGCCCTGATAAAAAGTTTACATACCCTGGAATGTTTGGCCTGGGTACAGACACAGAAGGTGGCACACACAGGTTAAAATGGAAATTAAAGGTTAATTTCTCACTTTGTGGCTTTTTAACCGTTTTAGCCCCAGAAGAATTTACCCCCTTCTGACCAGAGCACTTTTTGCAATTCAGCACTGCGTTGCTTTAACTGACAATTGCACGGTCATGCGACATGGCTCCCAAACAAAATTGATGTCCTTTTTTTCTCACAAACACAGCTTTATTTTGGTGGTATGTTATCACCCCTGCGGTTTTTATTTTTTGCGCTATAAACAAAAAAAGTGACAATTTTGAAGAAAAAAAAAAACAAATTTTTTACTTTTTGCTATAATAAATATCCCCCAAAAATATATAAAAAAAATGTTTTCCTCAGTTTAGGCCGATACGTATTCTACATATTTTTTGATTTTTTTTTTCTTTTATCGGTTTGTGCAAAAGTTATAGCGTTTACAAAGTAGGGGATAGTTCTGCGATTTTTATCATGACTGCAACATTATGGCGGACACATCGGACATTTTTGACACATTTTTGGGACCATTGTCATTTATACAGCAATCAGTGGTATACAAATGCATTGACAGTGAAGGGGTTAACCACTAGGTGGCAGTGTAGGGGTTAAGTGTGTCCTAAGGGCGTGTTTAACTGTGGGGAGCGTGGCTGTGTGTGTGTGACAAGTCACTGATCTCTGTTCCGATCACAGGCAGCAGAGATCAGTGACACTGTCACTAGGCAGAACGGGGAGATGCTGGTTTACATTAGCATCTCCCCGTTCTTCCTCCCCATGAGGCGATCGCGGGTATCCTCGCGGCGATCGAGTCTGTGGGACCCGCGACCCGACTCACGGAGCTTGCCGAGGGCGTGCGCGCCCGCTGGCTGCCTCTTAAAGGGCAACGTACAGGTACGCGATTCTGCCTGTACATGCCGACGTATAGCGTTGTGAGGCGGTCAGCAAGCGGTTAAATCACCAAGTCTGTGTATAAATAGTCAATGAGTTTGTTAGCTCTCACATGGATGCACCAAGAAAGCTAGACACTGAGCCAGGAGGAGGTAGAAAAGAACAGACAAAAGACCTGTGCAACAAAGTAATGTAACTTATAAAGATGGAAAAGAATATAAAAAGATACCCAAAGCCTTTACTGCGTCAATGCCACAAAAAAGCCCAATGAGGAATGTCAAGGTGTTGTTTGGAATATTGTAACCAGGCTTTGTTGTGGAACTTGTGCAGCAAAGGCTTCTTTCTGGCAACTTGACCATGCAGCTCATTTTTGTTCAAGTGTCATCGTATTGTGCACCTTAAAAACAACCCCACCATCTTTTTCCAGAATTTCACACTGTCAGGGTATGCAAACTTTTGAGCACGACTGTATGTAAGCTGTTTAGTGAATTAACCCCATTGTGGTTTACATCAAAGTTATATATAGACTGTGCACTTTGCAAAGTGCAATTGAACTCTGCAAGTGCAGTTGCTCCAGAGCTTAGTAAATGAGGTAAAGTTTTACTTTGCAAATAGCCGATCACGTGCAAGAAAAAAAAATGCATTTTTGCTTACACGTGATTGGATGATGGAAGTCAGCACAGCTTCTGCTCATTTACTACGCCTTGGAGCAACTGCACTTAGCAAAGTGCACGGTCTATTTGCCTTTAGTAAATCAAAGCAAATACATAGTAGTTATAAGTATGTGTTCATTACCTTCAATTATTATGACCCCAAGGCACGCAATTACTGCTGTCCCAACGATCATAATCAGAAACAGGCCAAATGGAACTGCAGACAGTGCTACAAAGACCAGAAGTGAGAGGGATATGAATGGACGCTCTTCCAAGTATTGTCCAAAGGGGGAGTTCATGAAGGCGATCACCTAAAAAGTGAAGCAAAGTAGAAAGTTGAAGAAATGCAGAAACGACAACAATCAACTGTGTATTAGAAGGGGTTTTATTATTACACCCACACAAAAACTTTAATTTTGCTTCCAGCTAATGTTATCATAAGTAAAAATCACCCACTTACATTAAATGTCGGTGTTAGAGTGGTTATTACTCTCCGCTCTGTAACCATATGCTAACAGGTAACTTGAACAGACAATTACAAAATAGGGGAAGGTCTGCCTCCACCTAAAAAGTGAAGTGAAGGCCAAGAGCTATTCTTTTTTATTCAGGGTTAAAAAATACTCAATACTCAAATACTGGCTTGAGAAGACCCCCCATCACAAGGATTTCTAAGCCTTCTTGGGGAAAAAAATTGTTAGCAAGCTGCAATTGTTGCCCACCCCATTCATTTATTGAGATCGTCATTGAGATTTGAGATTGAGAAGTTTCTATATCCTGCTGTGATGTTATTGCCCTATTTATTTTTGTGTTGTCAGCAAACACTGAGCTTGAGCTATTTATCCCATCCTCTATATTAGGGGTAGGCAACCTTTTGAGCATGGTGTGCCAAAAAAAGTTTTCAAAGAAATTGAGAGTGCCGGCTACATAAAAATAAATGGCAACTTCACACGCTCAATCACGAAAAGGTATTTTTATAAAGTAAATGCTGTAAACGACCTGAATGATAAGAAATGAACACACAAATAGATCCAAAATGCAGATCGCATAGCCATGGCATACTTACCAATTTTTTTCACCTACACACCTCGGATCAGTGCAAATCCTGTACCTTAGGCTCTCATGTGTATCACACTTCAGATCAGCCTCAACTTCTGCACCTTCACACCAGAGAACAGACCCAATTTCTGCACCTTCAGAACTCAGATCAGACCCAATTTATGCACCTTCAGATCTCAGATCAGCCCAAGTACATGCACCTTCACACCTCAGATCAGGCTCAATTTCTGCACCTTTACACCTCAGATCAGGCCCAGCTTTTGTACCTTAACACTTCAGATCAGACCCAATTTCTGCACCTTCAAAACTCAGAATAGGCTCAAATTCTGCACCTACAGACCCGATTAGGCCCAGTTTTTGCAGCTTCAAATCTCATATGAGCCCCAATGCTTGCACCTTTTACACTTCAGATCAGACCCAATTTCTGCTCCTTCACACTTCAGATCAGACACAATTTCTGTAACTTCAAGACTCCGATCAGGCCCAATTTCTGCACCTTCAGATCTCACATGAGCCCCAATGCATGCACCTTCATACTTCAGATCAGGCCCAACTTCTGCACCTTCACACCTCAAATAAGACTCGATTTCTGCACTTTCAGAACTCAGGATCAGGCCCAATTTCTGCACCTCCAGATCTCAGATTAGGCCTAATTTCTGCACCTTCAGATCTCATGAGCCCCAGTGCAAGCACCTTCAAAACCACAGATCGGGACCAATTTCTGCACCTTCAGATCAGGCCCAATTTCTGTACTTTAACACCTCAGATCAGCTCCAATGCGTGCAGCTTCAAAACACAGATCTCCCCCAATTCCTGCAGCTTCAGAATCCAGATCAGTCCCAACTCCTAAAAGTTGGGATTTCTGGCACACTATTTTTTTTAAATTAAAGTTGAACTGCAGGAAAAATGTTTATTGGAACTATTGGTAACTACTACTTTAGAATCCCCATGATCCCCATGATTACGTCCGCTTTGAGACGAAACGTCGGAGGAGTGACGTGCTGACGTCACCGCGAGTGTCAGCGTTCCGGAACGAAGTACGGACGCTCAGTGCTGCAGCCGGCCGGCCGCATTTTTTAAACTTTCCATTTTATGCACCTTGGAGTGCTCTCCATCTATGCACCTTAGAGTGCTTTTTATATGTTTATTGCTCAAATAAATACCCCAGTGGGTCCTATCTATGATCCCCTCTCGGTGTTTTTATTTTTTTCACCCTATGATCGAGTCCCCTGTCCATACATTGAGGCGGAAATCAGAGGGTTTGCACACTGCTGTTCCACGCCAGGAGATTCCAACACAGCAGCTGAAGGAGACGGTCCCATCAAAGGAACAGAGGATCTAGGAAGAAAAAGGCCCTGGCTGGGTATTAGCCATCCGCTGTCATTCTTTCTGGAGCTGGTAAGAGAACAACTTAAACGGTGGTGGATAAAGAAACCCCTCTTGAAATCACACAGTCACTTTTGTCTTGCGTATCACTCACTTGGACTGCACTGATTTGTTTACCATTGGAGTTATATTGGACAACTTACTATCCATCCTCGATTGAACTCTTTTCTTTTTCACCCAGGATTTATTTTTAAAAAATATATTTTGTGTTGAACATTTTTTCTTTCACAGGTTTTTTTCAGTAAAGTTGTCATATACTGAGATATTATTATATACACACCTGGTTTGTACATATGGTCACTCACCACACTATGCACATTCCACGCATGTGGTGATTGTTTTTCATTATTTGTGGTATTAATTTTGGCACATATATTTTACCACGGGCATGTCGTTTTAATTACGACTTCATTACTTACTTATCATATATTTTTTTTTTAGCGCAACTTTTTACTATTTTCTTTTTACGTTTGCGTTATATCGCACTTGTTGTTGCTGCTTTATTTGTTTGTTTTTGAGTCCAGCGCAATTTTTTCTGTTTTTATTTTTATTTTTACTTTAGAATAGCTATTAGTAACTACAGTAATTTAGCCCTATTAAATACAAAAGGTGTGTATGGCTGCTGCTTAATGCAAAATGCATGCTGTGGGTAAAGAAAGCAGTAGCTGTGACAGTGGCATCCCCCTCCACCACGTTTCTTGAACTTATCAATAGGGCCAAGTTACTGCAATAGTGCATTTTTTTTTTTAAATACTTATTTACAGGCTTCAAAAAAAATTAAATAAAAAAAAAAACCCTTAATATCCCCACTGGAAATGTAGTTAGGACTTCTATTAATGGAAGACTGGTTCTTATAGGATTTCATGGGAATGTCTGGGTTAGTGTGCGGTTCTTGCATATTCCCATGCAGTGTGTTTTGATTCAATTCATTTGAATAAGCTGCAAAATGCACCAGACCGAGCAAAAAGTAGTGCAGTGGACCACACAAAAAAACGCACTGCACCAGAAAGGTAATGTGTTGGCAATCTGCGTTGCAATCTGGGGTGCCATTAACGTACACTAGCTCAGTGGGGTCACTAGGGTTGGTGTCACCTGGTGCAGTAAAACATTTCCCCCCCTCCACAGGGGGTGACACCATGTTGTCCAGCCGCTGCTCCCAGCACAAATCCCCCCAATCCCCTCTCCTAGCACAAGTCTCCCTGTCCTTGCACAAATCCCCCAATCCCCTCCTCTAGCACAAATCCCCCCCCAATTCCCTCCCCTAGCATAAGTCCCCCTTTCCTCGCATAAATCCGCCATCCCCTCTCCTAGCACAAATCTCCCCCCTCCTCGCACAAATCCCATCCCATCTCCTAGCACAAATCCACTATACCCCTTTCCTAGCTCAAATCCCCCCCCCCCCCGCACAAATCCCCCCCAATCCCCTCTCCTCGCACAAATCCCCCCCAATCCCCTCTCCTCGCACAAATCCTCACAATCCCCTCTCCTCACACAGATCTCCCCAATTCCCTCTCCCATCACAACCCCCTCCCCAATCCCCGCATTTAGTAAAAATCCTCCCTCCCTTTTAACACATATCCACCCATTCCTTCTCCCATTACAATTCCCCCCATGTCCCCATTACCCTTCACAGCACAAATAGCCCCCACCCCTCTCCTGCAGAAACCTTTCATCTCAGCAGAAATGATTGTTACCCACCATACCCCCTCATTGGGTACAGCTACCACAGGTCCTCTTTAATGCTGCTTCTGAGGAAGTGGAATGGCCCTCAGGGTGTGAGCAGACATACTGACAGGAAGGTTCAGGCTAAACAATGTTCTGAAGTCCTGTAATTATCTGTCCTAAGCCAGAGCACAAGAGCGGGCAGCTGGGGTTTCAATCTCCACATTGCTTTAGGATCAATTTGGGTGCAGACTGAGGTGGGTGGACGGAGATCATTGAAAGAAGTCTCGACTCAAAATTGTCCGCCGGACTCGGCAGTCCGGCAGACAATCCGCCAGTCTGTGTGTTGGTCCGCCGGACTTTCCAAATGAACAGACTTGCCCACACACGGAGTAAAGTCCGTTAATTTTGAACGCGACTTCAGGTACGACGGGACTACCGACGGGACGCGACTGCTCTTTTACTAGCAGAGGAGCCTGGCTTTCTTTTTTGTCGTCCGAGGGTCTTCTTCCAACTTCTCCCGCTCTTTGGTTCTTCTACCGGGCTCCTCCGCTATCTTTTTCCAGCTCTTTTACTAGCGTTGGCCCGGTCTTCTCGTTCGTCGCTGTCGCCTTCTTCCAATGTTGACACGATGCTCTCTCTCGCTGTAATGCCAGGGACGTGTTGTGCGGTGACTTATATAGGTATAAGGGGCGGGGTCACCAGGTGATGTCACATGGTGACCCCATCCCTTATGATGTCACAGTCCCAGCATCCCCCGGGACTGTGACATCATAAGGGGCACGGTCACCATGTGACATCACCCGGTGACCCCGCCCCTTATGCCTATATAAGTTGCCGTGCAACGCGTCCCTGGCATTACAGCGAGAGAGAGCGTCGTGTCAAAATCGTAAGAAGACAGAAGGCGACGGCGGCGACAGTGACAAATGAGAAGAAGACCAGGCCAACGCCAATAAAAGAGCTGGAAGAAGATAGCGGAGGAGCCCGGCAGAAGGACCGAGGAGAGGGAGAAGTCGCAAGATCCCCGAAGTCGGAAGAAGACCCCCGGACGACGAAGGAGAAAGCCGGGCTCCTCCGCTAGTAAAAAAGAGCGGTAAAAGAGCAGACGATAGCCTGGCGAGAAGACCCCCGAAGTCGGAAGAAGACCCCTGGAGCTGTCTAATAGACTACTTTAAAAACCTGTGTAGTGTGTTTTTTTTATTGACACTTTTTCCCTCAGGTGAATGGGTAGGGGTACGATGTACCCCATACTCCTTCACATAGGGTGGGGGGCCGGGATCTGGGGGCCTCCATATTAAAGGGGGCTGCCGGATTTTGATAAGCCCCCAGGGTTGTCGGGAAAAGGGCCTTGTCCTCCTCAACATGGGGACAAGGTGCTTTGCGGTGGGGGGCCGCAAGGCCCCTCTTCCCCAAAGCACCCCCCCATGTTGGAAGAGGTCCCTAAAACTTGGTCGCTATGGAACATGTTCGTCTTCTCTGATGAAGGTCGAAACCTTTTTGACTGCGACTCGGTCGACGAAATCTGCCCTGTCATGACTCTGAATACACTTGGTACTTCGGAGATACCAAACACGCAATCCGAATATAGTCTCTGTGGTTCGTGATTTCACATCTCTCCATCCCTCCTCTAATTCCCCCCCCCCCCTCCTTTTTCTTACCCCCACCTTTTTTTTTTTTATCATCGTTCTGCTCTTTTCTTCTTCTCACACTCCAAACATCTTTTTCTCTCACCTTAGAGCCGTGCCTCTATGGTAGCTTTCTTTATACAAAATTGAAAAAAATTTCTTTTGCTGGTTCCGTACCAGAACAATTTATTCCTTGGCTATGATCTACCCTAGCCCTGTCCGGTTACAAGGTTTTAATCTTCCCTATGTCTAGCCAAAAATATAAAATGACGCCTTGGGCATTTAGTGGGCATAATGTCTTCTTGTGTTTTCAGCATTTAAAAATATTTGAAATGAATATGTGTTGTGCTGTACTCTATGCCAATGTGTATATACAATGTTGTGTGTCCTTGGACAATGTCCTTTGACTAAGTAAAAGATTTGTGAAAAAAAAAAATTACCTTTTCTTTTCAATCTGCAGCACTGTCATTTTCTGTAAAATTCTATGTAATATGGCAACCTGGAGGTGTTCTGCAAACAGATTGTGTACAGAATACCTCCCAGAAATGTCAATTCCTGCTTGTGTGATTTGATCACTTATTTTCCCACCAAGTCAGATTTTGGGCATCTCTTGCAATAAAAATGTAATTTTTGATGAGATACTCCCAAAGGGAAATCACATCTAAAGAGATGCAGACCATACCACCTTCCTCATTAGAGCCCTGCAAATGCAATAGCCGATTGACAATTATGAAATTACTACAATACACATTCATTAAAGCACATGGACATAAACAGCTATTTCTTCAGAACAACAAAAATAACAAAATTTGTTAAAATCCCTGCAATGTACATAGATCACCCAGAGAGGGATTCTTTTTTTCTCCTCAACAAAAGTGGAGTTACTCTGTAAAGAACACAGCAAACATTTACCCTCAAACAAATCATTTTCCTTGCTAGTTCCATAGCTTTTCTACTAAGTGAAGTAAGGGTTGTTGCAACTGGGTTTAGCAAACAAGTAATTTTCAATCTTCTGTAGAAACTTTATATTGTGCTAGCCAAAATAGACCCAATTCCTTCCTTCAGTACTACCTAGGTTAAATGTTTTTTTTTGGAAGAGGTCCCTGTTCTATCTAGGGCTTTTAATCTGTCTCTGGATCCCTTATTGGACTCCAAGTGACCACACAGCAGTGTCAATGTCCAGATATACTCACTACCACTATCGGAAAGGCACATTTAAGGGAGGCCTTCATTTGTGGCAAACTCCAAGCTTAAGTTTATAACTGAAATCTCAAAGTCTACATAAAAAGGAAAAATTGCAGCTGCACTATTTGCAAATTTTAGTCTCATAAAAAGGGATAACAATAATTTGAACCTGCTGCATAAAACAAGACATATGCTGTCCTTGGTTTCTTGAAACTACTATGAATGGTAAAATCAGGTAAACTATTAGCTCACGCATTAATAGAGAAACTGTCAGTTTCTTGTGGTAGTAAAGCCTGTTTGTGATTTTTACCTAAAAGGTAAGCCTATAATAAGCTATTCCTGGTATGATGTAGACAGTGGTCGTGACGAGCAGTACACTGAGATGGGAATTCAATTCCGAGATTGTCTCTGGAACATTTAACTCTCCAGCTATAATAGGATCTCTCGGACATATATCCTATCTTTACATTACCTTGGTGTTGTGCTCCCATGGGCCGGCAGGCACACATATACAGATCATAATCTCCCATGGGCCGGTAGGCACACATATACAGATCATAAACTCTGATATATATATATATATATATATATATATATATATATATATATATATATATATATATATATATATATATATATATATATATATATATATATATATAATCTATTTCACACCATCTACATGATTTTAGATTTTTATTACAAGGATGCAGGTGTGAGTTTTACACACACGTATTGAAGTCACACATAATATTTGCTTGTATGGTTTTGAAGAAGCGGAAGACCTTGAAATGCGTCGGTGATAAAGCATACCAAAGAGATTTACTTGGAGGCATATGTAAAGTCCCGCATCACCTTACCTATTAAGCCTAAAGTACGGCTTACCGATGCACGTTTAGGTAGGCATTCAACCTGGATGCAGCCGTGACGTCGCTGATGCATGCGCATGGTATGCTCGACCTTCAGAACTTTGTGCCGGAACCGAGGGTTCCCGCGTGCTTGCGCGGGAGTGAGTTCATGGCTCTGGTCACTGTCACGTACCTGGTGGTGCGAGCCCGAATTACAGAGGGAGGCCTCCCTTGCGTCTCCCACTCCTGGTTCCCTGGTAGGGTGCCAGGAGACCCAGGAGTGAGGAGGAGCACGGGTGCCTGGCAGGATCAACAGACCGGTGGAGCGACACAGGGTCAACTCAACGGACAAGGTGAGTAGACTGGAACAGCAAGCAGACTGGATAGCAGAGCAGGCTGGATCAGGATGGACAGACTGGATCAGCAAAGCAGGCTGGATCAGGATGGACAGACTGGATCAGCAAAGCAGACTGGACAGCAGAGCAGACTGGATCAGCACAGCAGACTGGATAGCAGAGCAGGCCGGATCAGGATGGACAGACTGGATCAGCACAGCAGACTGGATAGCAGAGCAGGCTGGATCAGGATGGACAGACTGGATCAGCAAAGCAGACTGGAAAGCAGAGCAGGCTGGATCAGGATGGACAGAATGGATCAGCACAGCAGACTGGACCTCAGAGCAGACTGGATCAGTACAGGTAAGCTGGTTCAGCGAAGCAGACAGGACCTCAGAGCAGACTGGATCAGTGCAGGTAAGCTGGTTCAGCAAAGCAGACAGGACCTCAGAGCAGACTGGATCAGTGCAGGTAAGCTGGTTCAGCAAAGCAGACAGGACCTCAGAGCAGACTGGATCAGCAAAGCAGACAGGACCTCAGAGCAGACTGGATCAGTGCAGGTAAGCTGGTTCAGCAAAGCAGACAGGACCTCAGAGCAGACTGGATCAGTGCAGGTAAGCTGGTTCAGCAAAGCAGACAGGACCTCAGAGCAGACCGGAACAGCACAGGTAAACTGGATAAGCAAAGCGGACTGGTTCCCAGAGCAGACAGTATCAGTACAGTTAAGCTGGGTCATCAGAACAGGCCGGGTCGGATATCAGGCTGGCAGCAAGGTACAAGAGGGTTAGGCAGAAGAGTGGTCACAAACAAGCCAAGGTCGTGGGCAGGCAGACAGATGAATAGTCACAGGCAGGCCGGGTCAATACAGGTCAACAGGTATCAGGATCAGGTTACAGTCACCACAACGCTGTGGAGCAGACAGCGGGGACCGTCTGCTCTGGCCGGATTTAAATAGGCTACCTGGCGCCAACAAGAGCGCGCACCTGCCTACCTGTGCGCACGCCCGTGCGCGGCCGTGCACGCGCACCGGCGCGCATGCGCAGTGGCGCCCGTGGGCTAGGACGGCCAGGGTTCAGGTTTCTGGCAGGATCTTCATGACAGTCACTCACACAGCCAGAGCCTGTGAACCCAGAAGAAAGACTGAGGGACGATGTCAGCCTTCTCAGCAGTGACAGCACGAAGGAAAGTATTTCAGAAAGTGCTAGTATGTGATGCATATCAGCATATTATGCAATTACCTTACAAGTTTTTTTTTCAGCAAAAGCGGAATTACTTTAAGAATTTAATGTATAGAATGTATGTAGAAATATAAATAAGTTATCCTCTGTGGATAAAATAAAAGGCATGTCTATATAAAGCAAAATTAATGGAGGGTAAAAGAGACTGATTGTTCCCAGTTAGAAAAAAGACATTACCGAAGCAAAACTAATTCACACTCTTTCAGTGATGCCTTCCGGTAAGAGTCCAGGACCTGATGGATTTCAGTCTCCTACTATAAAGAATTTAAGGATATTATCTTCCCTCAATTGTGTTCATAATCAAATTATCTAGCCAACATTATTAGTCCTAGACCTGAAACACAATGCAAAGATCTGTCCGATTATTAAACAAGGTAAAGAGCTCACTGAACCATTTTGTGTTTATTTCATCAATGAAAATATTTTCGTCAATGAAATTAACACTATTTAAGGCCCCATGTACACGGAACATTTTTACAACCTCTCCTGAATGATTTAACTTGACAGATAGTAACCCACGTTTAAACCGTCCATTTTCCCGCATTTAATTAAAATTTTTTTTTTTAAATGGCCAGAAACGAAAAAAAAAAAAACGTCTATAAACGAAATGCGGCTAAACGCGGGTTGCCATGTTTATCGTCAGAAACTTCTGTGTCTGAACCCATTTTTTTGCTTTAGAAGAAAACGCTGTTAAAACGCAACTGCCTAAAAACGGCAATAAACAAGACTGTGTACACGGTCACATAGGATAACATTGAATGAGTTCAGGGGCAGTTAAAAAAAGCACCCCATTGCCTCTGAATGTACGTTTAGCAGCGTCCCTTGTACATGGGGCCTTAGTCTACTTAAATACGGCTAAAACAATTGCAGATGACTAAAATATGAATAAAACTAAAATGGCATTTTAGTCAAAACACTGACTAAAACTAAATAAAAATTTTACATCAAAATTAACACTGTACTACCACATAAGTATAAGTAGGGGGCTACTAAGCTGCTGAAAGAAGAAAAAAGGCTTTACTTTACTTGAGCAATGGCATTGCAGCCAACAGAGTTTACCATTTTTTGATTTTTTTTTAGATTTTAAAGTTACACTGCAAGTTTGTTTATGAAACTTTTATATTTTTATTTATAAAGACGTTGTATATCACAATGGCTAAAATCGGCGTCTGTAGTGCATGTTCAAACCTTAAGACCATAGACAATAACATGTTAATAGATTTTTACTCCAAGAGTATATAATGATTAGGCAATTCTAGAGAAATTAAAACATAAAAAGGGGTCAGTGCTGCGGAAAATAAATGTAAAAAGAAGAAATAAGAGTGGTGCACTTTATTCAGTAACGTGACATGAATTAATATACTTAAAGAATGAACATAAGTATCCAAAAAATAAATGTGAATAAAATTCCAACTAAAGCCCAATGGTAGGAGTCAGTTCATATATAAAAGATAAAAATCTCATAGGGGTAACTTGATAGAAGAAAAAACAGACAGCACATCAATCCAAACATCGACTGTTATATTTATGAATTTGCCACTCACCTCCAAAAATGAGCCAAAGGTCAAACAAGGCTCATCAGATAGTCAGATAAGAAATCCTGCTGATGGATCTGTAAAGACATCCAGGTCCCAAGCGAAGACGAAGAACTACGTCCAGATCTTAATATCAACACATCTTGGGAAACTTTATGTGTAGAGGAAACAGCTCGTGCCAAGAAATGTCACTTCTTGTATAAATGGCGCTCAAAGGAAACAACAGCCATAGTGCAATATTGCCAAATAAAAAGTAAATTTATTAAGTAAAAGAAGCTGCCTAAATCAAGAATAAAAATCGCAGCAAGAAACAATGGGAGTAGTGACACACTCGCCTCCTCACCATTAAGGAAGTGCAGTGAGGAGGCGAGTGTGTCACTACTCCATTGTTTTACTGCAATTTTTATTATTACTTGATGTAAGCAGCTTCTTATACTTAATAAAATTTACTTTTTATATTTGGCAATATTGGAAACAATGGGAGTAGCGACACACTCACCTCCTCACCATTACGGAAATGCGTGAAGGAGGCGAGTGTGTCACTACTCCCATTGTTTTAGTGCGATTTTTATTCTTACTTGATGTAAGCAGCTTCTTTTACTTAATGGGGGGAGAAGCTGTGCTAAATTAGTGAAACCTATGTGTATTAACCTAAACCAAAATGATTTGGTGAAACCAGGTAAAAATATATACGAATAAACAAAAAAAACTTAAATTAATCAATATAAATGTTGATATTCCCAATTGAAAGTCCACAGTGATTAAATCTTTTAAAAAGTCCAAATGAAATAACACCAGTGATGTCCAAAATTAAAAGAAGTGCACCACCACCTTCTGAAATTTCTGCTTACCACAAAGTAAGCCAAATGTGCAGTTGGCTTAAACCCAGCCTGGGGCTTATGTAATTTGTGTGTATATATCTCACAATAAGCAGCGGCTTGTCTATTTTTTAATTTTATTATTCTAAGCGCAGTTTTCTTCCATTTCTTCTTTTACTTAATAATAATAATTTTTATTTGGCAATATTGCACTATGGCGGTTCTTTGTTTCCTTTGAGCGCCATTTATACAAGAAGTGCCATTTCTTGGAGCGAGCCGTTTCCTCTACATATGAAGTTTCCCAAGATGTGTTGATACTAAGATCTGGACGTAGTTCTTAGTCTTCGCTTGGGACCTGGATGGTCATTTTTGGAGGTGAGTGGCAAATTCATAAATATAAGTCGATGTTTGGATTGATGCCCCTATAAGATTTTTATCTTTATATGAACTGACTCCTACCATTGGGCTTTAGTTGGACTTTTATTCGCATTTATTTATTTTTTAGATTATTATGTTCATTCGTTAAGTATATTAATTTATGTCGGGTTACTGAATAAGCGCACCACTCTTATTTATTCTTTTTACGTTTGATTATGCAGTGTTTTTTGGGTACACTACCAAGTGGTTGCAGCTAATTCACGTTCATTATACATTATATACATTTTTTGATTTTCTGAGTTTATTTTGACTTTATTCACTGCAGGTTGATGGTTTATATTTTCTTTAAAATTATACATAGTAGCGCACAAGTTTATTCCTTTATAAAACACAAAGAAAATAAATGGGCAGCTTGTAATAGGTAAATCTGCATTACCCAAACAATTCAAGAAAATAATGCCTCCAAACATAATAGCACATGCTTTAAGCTTGTAATATCAACACAGCATTCATAATGTGCAAAAAGCTCCCACAATATTAAAAAATCATAATAAAAAAATAAATCAGTGGGAATAAAGTCCAATGCAAGAAAGCCCAAAATATGTGATAAAGATCACCAGCTAAAAAGGCACTCACCAGTCTTGTTCCGACTTCGGGGGTCTAGTCCCGCTCTTCTGTTCTTCTTGCTGGGCCTCCGCTTTCTTCTTACAGCTCTTTTACTAGCGTTGGCCTGGTCTTCTGTTGCCACCTTATGCTTCTTCTTTCTTCGTCCGATGTTGACACGATGCTGTCTCCGCTTCTAATGGCCGAGACGTGTTGCGCGGCCAGTTATATAGGTACAAGGGGCGGGGTCACCGACTCTTGTCACATGGTGACCCCGCCCCCATGACATCATAAGGGGACGGGGTCACCGTGTGACATGAGCCGGTGACCCCGCCCCTTGTCCTTATATAACTGGCCGCGCAACACGTCTCAGCCATTAGAAGCGGAGACAGCGTCGTGTCAACATCGGATGAAGAAGGAAGAAGAAGAAAAAGAAGCAGAAGGCGACGACAGCGACAGAAGACCGGGCCAACGCTAGTAAAAGAGCTGCAAGAAGAAAGCGGAGGCCCGGCAAGAAGAACAGAAGAGCGGGACAAGAACCCGAAGTCGGAACAAGACCCCCAGACGGCGGCGACGAAGGAGAAAGCCGGGCTCCTCCGCTAGTAAAAGAGCTAGCAGAAGATAGCGGAGGAGTCCGGTGAGAAGACCCCCCAAGACGGAAGAAGACCCCCGGAGCTGTGTAATAAAATATTTAAAAAAAACTTGTGTTGTGTTTTTTTTATTTACACTTTAATCACCAGGTGAATGGGTAGGGGTAAATCGTACCCCATACTCATTCACATAGGGTGGGGGGCTGGAATCTGGGGGCCCCCTTATTAAAGGGGGCTCCCAGATTTCGATAAGCCCCCTGCCCACAGACTCCGACAACCAACGGCCAGGGTTGTCGGGAAGAGACCCTTGTCCTCATCAACATGGGGACAAGGTACTTTGGGGTGGGGGGGGCTGCAGGGCCCCCCTTTCCCCAAAGCACCCCTCCATGTTGAGGGTACGCGGTCTGGTACAGCTGAGGGGGGGTGCTCGCTCGTCCCCACCCCCTTTCCTGACCGGCCGGGCTGCGTGCTCGGATAAGGGTCTGATATGGATTTGGGGGGACCCCCATGCCGTTTTTTTCGGCGTAGGGATTCCCCTTTAAATCCATACCAGGTGACGGGGCTAGCGAGGCTAGTCCCGTCTACCTGGAGTCACGTTCTAAATGAACGGACTTTACTCCGTGTAAAAGACCGGCGGACCTCCGCCAAAACTCCGGCGGATTGTCCGGGCAAGTCCACACGTTCGGAAAGTACGGCGGATTGTCTGCCAGACTAAGTCCGCCAGATAGTCAGGCTGAAAAGTCTGATCGTGTGTACATGGCATTAGTGTCTCATATGGAGCTCAGATTCACCATTAATGCCCATAATATGTTTCTTCCAGGCTTGATTGATATGAGATTTTTTTTTTTTATGGACACAAGTCATTTGTTGTTTTCTATGGCAGATTTAAAGCGGTTCTGCACTGTGTGTGTGTTTTTTTTTTTTAAATGTAATGCATAGGATTAGGAGGTCAATTCTGGGACTCACGTGTTCCATGTTCTTAATTGATTGCTGGCGTTTTTTGTCCTATAAAATATTTTTTTTTAAAAATTTCTTCTTGCTGGGTGCCATCTTGCCTGTGGGCATGTGAAAAACCACAGGCACTTCAGATGGCCCAGCATGCACCGCCGTTACTGCGCCGAGCTCGCGCGTGCGCAGTAACGGCAAAGTGCAGCTCACGTTCTCCGAAATCTCGCGAGATTTCGGCACATCTGCCGACATCTCGCGAGATTTCGGAAGATGTGCCCGAAATCTCACAAGATTTCCAAAGATGTGCCCGAAATCTCGCGAGATTTTGGAAGATGTGCCGCACTGACTCCTGGGATCAATGACACCAGATCCCAGGAGACAATCGACGCAGAGACCCGCCCACCGCCGCAGAGACAGAGGAAAGGAAGTCAGCGATTACAAGGTAAGTGGAAAAAAAAATACACTTCATTTAGCACTCTTTGCCTGATTTGGAAGGCAAAGAGATTTACTAAACGAAATGTGTGCAGAACCGCTTTAAGGGACAAGACAGGATCTTTCCTAGGAGATTTATGGATGTACGGCCCAGTCAAGCATTTTATACATTCTCTTCCTATCAGGTGGATATTGGATCAAGTCCCTATAGAGGTTCTCCTAGAAGGCCCTGTCGACCCTGATCATGTTATTTCTTGTATCTATCGTGCCATCTTAAAATTCGGTTTGCCAAATTTTCCAGGCTATTATTTGGGAAAATAGGAAAGGGATTTAGGAATTATCATGCCTAATGATCAAAAATCTAAGATGCTAAAGTCAAGTTAAACCTCCTCTATAAGCCTAAAATATGAGGAAATGAGCCCCATGGTCTAAATTTCATGTTTCTAATGTTTCATATAAAGACTATCATAATAGTTTAAATTCTTCATTTATTAAACTCAAAGAACAATGTGACTTCCCACTGGAAATCATTAATAGCACCATCTATTATATCTTGGTTTAATTAGATAGATCATATAATGTTTCTGGAGGAATTAAAGTGTAACCGACAGACTTCGAATTCCAGTATATGGGCGGCTTGGAGAATTTTTAAAACTTCTACAGAATATTTTAAGGTTTGTAGTTCTCAGAATGAAAGACCTAAGGAATCAATGACCCATGGATTAAACATTTGAGCTTACTATATAAAATTTTAAATAGTATATCTGTTCAATGAACAGATATACTATTATTTATATCTTATAAAATTAAGTCTGGACTTGCTTTCTCTTTTTCTTTATTACTTTAGTTAGTTAAAAAAAATTTAAAGCAAACACCGCGCTCAAATGTCAAAAAAAATAAAAATAAAAATGAAAAATGCAAATGGAAACCCTAGGAGCAGCTTAAAAATATGTGAGATATACACAAATCCAGATTAGAATAACAAAAAAAAGCTGCGCTGTGTACTTATGATATCTACTAATTAGACATTCAATAACAAATTAATTCAAACAATAAAGTTCAGTAAAGTCCATACAAAAGAATCCAATGGTTAATGGGTGAATTATATGAGACCAAAACGTGAACACCAAAACACTGTGATCCACCACCACATGGATATTGCGCTTACCAGAGGGCAAGCTATAAGGAGCCTGTAGGATTAGGATATCCTGATGTCACATTGGCCACGAGAACTCCGCACACCAACTTAGGAGTAGCCAATATCAGACTGATCTTAGGGTGGATCAAACTGGATGTCCCCTTTCCTCAGCCCCACCTCGGAGAGATCCCAGGGACAGTGGCCACAAATAAAACACAATGGCAGTATAATCAAGCGTATTGAATAAAAGACTTGTTCGCTGGCCGGCTTGCATGCACCCGTTCACAACAGGTCGCGATGACGTCAGCGCGTCAACCTCCCTACGCACGTTTCGACGCCAGTAGACGAAACATGTGTAGGGAGGTTGACGTGTGTGTATGTATGTATGTATGTATGTATGTATGTATGTATGTATGTATGTATGTATGTACACACACAGACACACCTCAAATTTGCCTAATCGCATTTTGCGAGTGGAAGGTGAGGGCTTGCGAGCTGGGCTACCTGGGAGTGGGAGGGTGAGCACCGCCGGTGGGTAGGGTTGATCAGGAGCCATTCTCCCAGTTAGTTATCGCACCGATGGAAGAGAGCATGGAAGAAAAGAGCCACGGGGTCACCGAGTGGTATAGCACACTGTTACAGCTTACATTGAAGTTGCCTACACTCTGCTCGCCATCACACACACCCCCGCCTCCTCCTGACCCCGCGCCTGTGATAAACAGAATGGGGTGCCCAATCCTGGGATGTGTTCTGTCTATCACAGGCGCAGGGTCAGGAGGAGGTAGGGCTGTGTGTGATGGCTAGCAGAGCATAAGCGTAGCGTAAGCAATTTCATGTAAGCTGCAACAGCGTGCCATTTGCACTCTGTGACCCCCTTGGCTCTCCTCTTCCTCCAGTCATGATCCAGCCACCCTCTGTCTTCCTCCGCCCTGGCGAGGCAACAATATTGGGCACGGCGAGGCTGCAATGATGGGCACTGATGAAGTTGTTAATATTTATTTTTGTAACTTAATTCTGCATAAAACATTTAAGTGTAATTTAATGATAATTTATGAGGGCGTGATTAGGAGAAGAATTAAGGGTGGGGCAAGGTAGGGGTTGGGCGGGGAAACTGGTGGCGAGTAACCCTCGAGGCCTGGCTAGTAGCTCAGGACTTGAAATTTTGAATATATTATACACATATATATATATATATATATATATATATATATATATATATATATATATATATATATATATATATATATATATATATATATATATATATATATATATATATATATATATATATATACACATATACACACATACACATACACACATACATATATATATACACACATACCGTATTTATCAGCGTATAACACGCACTTTTTCCCCTTAAAATCAGGGGAAAATCGTGGGCGCGTGTTATACGCCGATCCCCGCTGATTTTTTTTTTTTGAGGGGAGCGAGCGGAGCCGATATACTCCGATATACTCCTCTCGCAGTCCCACCCCTGACTGCGAGCAGAGCCGAGACTAGCCGAACTTGGATTTCTGTATGTTGTCAGCGCTCGGCTCCTCTCGCAATCAGTGGAGGTGGGCGGGACTGCGAGAGGAGCCGGCCCGAGACTAGCCGAAAATACACACGGCTTTCAATATGTTGTCACGTGGCGCTCGTCCTCTCCACTCGGCGCCAATTTTAAAGCAAGGCTACACTGGGCAAGGCTGCACTGGGCAAGGCTGCAAAGGCACTGGGCAAGGCTTCACTAGACAAGGCTGCACTGGTCAAGGCTGCAAAGGCACTGGTCAAGGCTGCAATGATGGACAAGGCTGCAATGATGGGCATTTAAATGCAAGTTTTCTTCCTTAATATTCCCTCCTAAACTTGGGGTGTGTGTTATACGCTGAATATAATATAAATATAATATATATATATATATATATATATATATACACACACATATACACACATACACACACACACATACATACATACACACACACACACACACAGTGGGGCAAGAAAGTATTTAGTCAGCCACCAATTGTGCAAGCTCTCCCACATAAAAAGATGTAATTGTCATCGTAGGTGTACCTCAACTATGAGACAAAATGTGGAAACAAATCCAGACAATCACATTGTCTGATTCTTGAAAGAATTTATTTGCAAATTATGGTGGGAAATAAGTATTCTTCTTTAAGAGGCTCCTCTGTCCTCCACTCATTACCTGTATTAATGGCACATGTTTGAACTTGTTATCAGTATAAAAGACACCTGTCCACAACCTCAAACAGTCACACTCCAAACTCCACTATGGTGAAGACCAAAGAGCTGTCGAAAGACACCAGAAACAAAATTGTAGACCTGCACCAGGCTGGGAAGACTGAATCTGCAATAGGCAAGCAGCTTAGTGTGAAGAAATTGTGGGAGCAATAATTAGAAAATGGAAGACATACAAGACCACTGATAATCTCCCTCGATCTGGGGCTCCATGCAAGATCTCACCCCGTGGGGTCAAAATGATCACAAGAACAGTGAGCAAAATCCCCAGAACCACACAGGGGGACCTAGTGATTGACCTGCAGAGAGCTGGGACCAACATAACAAAGGCTACCATCAGTAACACACTACGCCGCCAGGGACTCAGATCCTGCAGTGCCAGACATGTCCCCCTGCTTAAGCCAGTACATGTCTGGGCCCGTCTGAGGTTTCCTAGAGAGTATTTGGATCCAGAAGAGGATTGGGAGAATGTCATATGGTCAAAAGAAACCAAAGTAGAACTGTTTGGTAGAAACACAACTCGTCGTGTTTGGAGGAGAGAGAATACTGAGATGCAACCAAAGAACACCATACCTAATGTGAAGCATGGGGGTGGCAACATCATGCTTTGGGGCCATTTATCTGCGAAGGGAACAGGACGACTGATCCGTGTACATGAAAGAATGAATGGGGCCATGTATCGTGAGATTTTGAGTGCAAACCTCCTCCAATCAGCAAGGGCATTGAAGATGAAACAGCTGGGTCTTTCAGCATGACAATGATCCCAAACACACCGCCAGGGCAACGAAGCAGTGGCTTCGTAAGAAGCATTTCAAGGTCCTGGAGTGGCCTAGCCAGTCTCTAGATCTCAACCCCATAGAAAACCTTTGTAGGGAGTTGAAGTCCGTGTTGCCCAGCGACAGCCCCAAAACATCACTGCTCTAGAGGAGATCTGCAGGAATGGGCCAACATACCAGCAACAGTGTGCGACAACCTTGTGAAGACTTACAGAAAACGTTTGACCTTGGTCATTGCCAACAAAGGATATTATTTTCCACCATAATTTGCAAATAAATTCT